>CAJUYH010002744.1:0-20690 GCA_910591685.1 Galerucella tenella
CTCTCCAAAATTCAAAGACTAGCCTGTATATTATGCATTACAGGAGAAATAAGAACATGCCCAACGGCAGCCATGGAAATGATTCTCATCCTCGCACCACTGCATATGGTGGTGGAAAGTGTTGCAGAAAGAACAAGATACAGACTATGTGGAGAGATCATTGAAAAAAACCTGTGACATGCCACAAGACGAACTTTTCAAAGAAATTCGTAACGTAGTTAAGCAACAAGTAGGGTTGAGGTCCAAATTCCATTATCAGACGTGGAAAGAATGATATTCAATGGTACACAGACAGCTAAAAAGCAATAGAAGGAACTGGAATAGGAGTGAGAGAGGAACCAAACGCTCTGAAAGCTTGGGAAAAAACGCAAGATCTTTCGAGAAGAAAGTGCACCCAGTTCAATATTGATAGAGGATACAGAAGGCAATGGATTAACATAACGTCGGATAGTCAAGAAGTCATTGAAGCACTGAGCTCTTGTGTAATCAGTTCCAAATTGGTGTGGGAATGCCTAGCTAGACGAACTCAATGAACTGACTAGGCGAGAACAATATGGATTCCAGGGCACGCTGGAATAGAAGGATATGAAATAGCAGATGAACTAGCAAAGAAGGATACAGAAATACCCTTTTGGGGGCCTGAACCCTTTTGCGGAATCAGCTCCAATGTAATATTGGAAGAAATAGGTAAAGCCGAGAAAAAGAGAAGATCTGACCATCGGAAAGATCTAGTAGGGCTTATACAATCAAAGACTTCTGGGTGACTACAACCTGCTGAGATCAAATGAATGCATAAGTCAAAGTAAAACTGCGATAAGAGTCTTAACAGGGATCCTAACGGAACATTGTCGCCTGAATGGACACCTGAAAAAGCTCAAAATAGTGGTGGAAGAAGAATGCAGATTTTGTGGCATGAAAGAAGAAACCTCCATCCACATACTTTGCAACTGCAGAATCCTAGAGCACAGCACCTGGAAGATTACTTAATAGGAGAGAAACATTCACCTAAGTTGAAGCCTGCAGACATCCTAAAATTCCTTCGGGAGATAGGACTAAAGGAGCTACTAGTCTCTGCGACTTTCGTCAGAAACTAAGTAGATCTAGATCTTTGATCTTTAAGTTCCCAAAATACATAAATACATACCATTTTTATAGATAATGGAACGAACACTTCGTGCGCGGGACCGACTCGCACTTGGCCTGTTTTATTCTATACTTTTTAAAACTCTACGTTCTCTTATCCTCATGATCGTTTTTAGAGGCAGTTTTTTGAAAGTTTATAGCTGTCAGTTTTTTTGTAGAATTGAAAAACTGGTTCAAAACCAAACTCTTCACTGTTCTTCATGACGGCCAATGGACTTTTCTAATTCTTCATTTTCAAATTTTCTGAGCCAAGACTCACCGCAATACTTTTTTCCATCCTTGCGAGTTTTTTCACGTCGTGCATTATTATTTTGACATTTTATTCAATTTCTGCTTCCATTATAAATATTACAGAGTACATACGATTATCCAGTTGAAGAAATTCAACACGAACAACCCAGTAAGTCGAATTCTTTTGAGGTAATCAAAATTTTAATTGAAATAGACGACCGGGACAACAGAGGTACAACGAACCTGTTACCTGTTAATGCTTTAGAATAACGTAGAAATGTATGTCGTTTGTGATTTATTTTACTACTCGAATATACATCTTCAGGTTCTAAGAAATACACTAACATACAATAACGTTTAATTGAAAATTCAGACAATTCAAATATTGGGGAAGCGGATTTGCTGATGTGTGACTATTAACTATAGACTTTATGAGTAACGGAACTACACATTGCTACAATAATTGGCCTTTCAAGTAAATTGTTTTTTTTTTACTTCAATTGACGTCAAGTAGTGTACGACTTTGGAATTGATTTCGACTATACGAATTTTCTTCGGTTTTGCTGTTTTTGGATTATTATCATTTTTTTTAAATCCTGGCTGCATTTTCTTACAAATAAAGGACCAGCACAAGGAAGTTCATAAAATAAATCAATCTAACCTCCAAAACATTTCTGCAAAATTTGTCAACGAAATAGGCATGGTGACTGATACTGCTATACTGATACTGCTACAGTCAAAAGCTCTCTTATCGTGCGAGCCCAAAGGTCACTAGCATGGAGACTAGACATAAGGAGCACAAACTCTGTGTTATGAAAAGTGTCCTCGAAATGCGTTAAATTGTGATGGCGCTCGAGTAGCAAATTGGTCTGAAATGTTCAGTTTGAATGTCATGGCAAATTATTTAAGGTTATGTAAATGGAGATGGTTTGTTTATTTTGACTAGGTCACATTTCATGCTTCGTTTTAGCAAATTTCAAGGAAAAAATAAGTATCTCGCGTAGCTAAGGCTATGTTTTGTTAAAGTTAAGTTTGTTCAATATATTTATATAACTGTGTTGCAAAATAGTAATGAAAACAATAAAAAATATTCCACATATCTAATCATTTTAGTCTAGCTTGACAATTTTTCACAACACTCGTTTTTACCATTAATTGTTAATTTAGAATCAACTTTTATAACACTAATATATATGTTAGGTTAACTTGGTCGGCATACTTCACTCTGTCCTCAGACCAATTTGCTACTCTCGCGCCATCTACTATTCAATGCTTTTCGCGGACACTTTTTCGACATTTTTCCTATACAAGTTTGTGCTCCTTATATTTAGTCTCCATGGTCACTAGCCATACAAAATGTGAGATTACACTGTTTGACGAATTTCCGCTTTTTCTTTTATTCTCGATGAGATTAAGCATGGTGTTATAGAGAAGGTGTGTTACCGCGCACGACCAATCAAAAAAAACTTCCAAAACGCCGCCATATTCAGAAATCAGACAATCAGAAAATAACGGGCGAAATCAAACGCTTGACAAATAACTGAATTTGAAATGAAAACAAGAAACAAAATCTTTATTTAACAATAAAGACACTCACTTAATGTTCCAATGTTCAGAGTTCACAATTTATTACAAAAATGAACGATTACAACAAGTATTATTTGGTTGTGTAGGTTATAGTTATGACAGTCATTCAAAACATTAAACATATGATTGGCAATATGGTGGCGTTTTGGAAGGTGCGCAGAACAAGACGAAAATTCGTCTTCCGTGGGAGCACGTACCTTCTTCTCTATTACACCATGAGATTAAGTACCATTTTTTTTTGCTTGGGAATGCAAAAAACCGTAAAATTACTTCTTATTATCTTCTGTAAGTTCATATTGTCACTTTGAATTGTCAGTCACAAACTGACATATTTAAAATAAAAACTTAGCTGTTGAGACTTTTTAGAATCCAGCCAAATTCGACAAGGCTATGAAATTAACAATTACCAGCTTCTTTTTCTGACTGAAAATACTTGAGAACTTTCAAAACGCTGATGTTTTCCCGTGTAACTAGGTATATTTTTGTATTATTTAAATGAATATAACAATAAGATTAATATTCAATTTTCGTAATAATAATTCCCCGTAAACAACAAAGTACAGACCTGACGAGAACTGTCAATGGGACAGTAGAAAAAGACGTAAAACACATTGCCAATACGAAAGGTACGTCTGCATTCTATTTTTGATGGTGTTATTTCTCCCGATTGATAGGTCGCGCTTGTGCGTAATTTAAACATCAACTAATAAAAATTTTTGAGTCAAAGATTAGGGTTAATGTTTGTAATACACTTAAACGGTTTATAATTGTAATATTTTGATTAGAATTAATCACAGACCTGCCTTATTTCCATTTCTTTCAACGTTATGTGTTAGAAGGACATCAGCAATCGATGATGCACACCAAAAAGGGTATTATATGAACTATCAATTTTTGAAAATATTTCATATGTAGGTTTATTACGTACTACTACAAAATTTGCGATAAGAAATATTTAAAAACCCTGTAACTTTCGATTTTTTACTATTTCATCGATAATATTTTCCTACCAACTGCAGCATATCCTTGTCGCCACGAAAATGTCACAAACCTGGCTTGCATCCAAACAAACTGGATTGCACTCGTATGATATTCTTTTTTGTTCAGTATAGTCGGTCTAGCTAGTGTGTCTAGAAATATCTTAGGGTAAATGCCACTTGACAATAATAGACTAACAGAGTACATTTCGTCGACGCTATGTAGATAAAAGTTGGTTGCTCGTCAAAAGACCAACGATGCGCCGACAACTTTTAAAAAAGTTCCTAAAATACACACAATTACACACCTAGTTTACACGGTGTTCTCGACAATACAATCAGCTTTCACCGCAAAGTTAAATATTTCAACCCTTAAGCTGAATTTATAAACTATGTTGTTCGTTGCTGCGGGGATTCGTTACTCACAGTTGTTATTGTTATTCAACAGAATTTTCCATAGGTGGAGGCTGCGAATAACGAATAACAAAAACGAAGTCTATGAATCCAGCTTTATTGTTTAGTAAAATTCTTCAGGACATCGAAATTGGGTACGAGAAGTGAAATGGAAATAATAGAATCTAGGATGGGAAGGGGTTCGTGATATATTATACATGTCTCAATTAAAAAAAAATGAAAATGATAGGGAGTTAACAGAGTTAAACAAAGCCAAGCGAGCTTCATAACAAAAATTTATAAAAGGTGCTAGGAGTTGCAGAAGCAACGATTATTATTGGTGGTTATTTTTTATAAAAACCGATCTTTTTAGCAATTATGTGCTAATGAGAAAATAACTAGAGAATAACCAATTTCATTTCTATTTAAGCAAATACATTTTTATTAAAACCCAAATATTAATTATAATGAGCTGATCATCTCACTTGCTGTGAGTTACGTCCTGTTCAATCTACATTATGTACTTGAATATACTTTTATATCAACATAAAATATTAAATTTACAAAATCTAGATTTACAATATCGTTAACACGAATAGAAAGCTTAAAATCCAAGGAAAATTATATTAAATGTTCTAAAATTACTCTTTTCTCTCACTCCTTGTACACATCACAGAATTTCGAGTCATTTACGTTGGCAGATGTCAACGCACTAAACCATTTTGTCGTTTCATTATTTTTCTGTTTATTTTAACTCTCGAGTTTATCCTACGATTGCCCTTAACATTTTCTATTAATAAAAACTGGTAAGATTGCCAACTGAATTACTCACAGTTGGTCAATGATAGCATGTTATGAATAATGATTAAATTATTAAATTCTAATAACTACACATTTAAAAGTCAATAGAAAACCGGGTGCCTCTTTTTCATTGTCCAAGTTGCTACAGCTTGTGACCAAGAATTGTTAAAAATTCAACAAAAAGCGAGGGATGGTATTGAACTGGGCACACTCTCCTATGACTTGAATTACCGCTAGAAAAATACTTGTGATTTTTACAAGCTTTCTTCTATCCCAGTTTCTTCTATAGATTTCAAGCTACCTGTATACCATTGAATAACATTGCAACATGTTGTTGAGCCAGTTACGTTTTTCGTTTTAGTCAACTTTTGTGGCTCATTAGTCACTTCCTCCCAAATTTCTACTAAATTTCCAAGCATTCCGTTTCCTTTTCGCATTAGTCACTTCAAAATAAAATATTAATTTGTATAAAACTTCCCTTCCATTTTCCTTTTTAGATATTTTAAATTTTAAATAATTTCGGAACCCTATCTTTCCTTTAATTACATTTTTCAATTTATTGTTGGGTGAACAATTTCATATCCTGTTGTTGGTAAGCTAATTATTGTATTTTTCCTAGGATATTTTTTGGTGTAGTGCTTATTTGTTTACTCCTTATTTGCTTTTTTGTACATTTAAGGAGCAGAACCAATATAATAAAAACAGATCACTGTTAAGTTATCTTTCAACACGTATAACGCGGGTTACAGCATAAGTTCTGATCTCTTCTATTTATTCGTTCCTTTCTAATATACTTTTCTAGTTCCTTATCCCCATTTTTGTCTTTTTTCGTAGCTCTGCTACGACTAGGCAATAATTAGCTAACTTTAAAGCAAATGTTCCTGTTCCAGTTCCCGTGCACGAGGTCCATAATATGTTCGAGTCACCGCTGCCATCGCGCTAAGAGCTGCAAATAATCCTAGCCCTAGTGAGGTGGAGTGCTCTAGCCAGGTGCTTTTAAGGTTACAACATTCTTTCTTTATTATTATTAATCAAGCTCTAATATTTTTCATTATCTGCTTGTCATTGAAATGCGTAAAAAACTATTCATTTATTCTTAATTTCCTATATTAAATTAAAACATATTATTGTTTTAATCTTCCTAATTATGATTTATTTTTCAACATTTCATCAAATCAACTCAACTATTTGATATTGTTTTTGATGTAATATCAATAAAATGTCAATGACTATAATTGCCATTTTGCAATAAAGGTTAAATGGCAGTAATTTTGCATGGGTGCCAAAAAACCCCGTAGAATTACAGGAATCTTCTTGCCCCACCGATTTTGACGTTAGCAAATCCTTGTTCAAGTATTAACTGCGCCACCCGTAAATGAATTTTGTCATAGGAGGCGCCACAGGTCAGATGAAATTAAAAACTAGGATTTTTGAGTTGTCAATTTCCCATACAAAGCATCCATCTAAATACTGTTTAAGCAGTTGATTAGTTGAATCGTTTATTTACCCAAAACTCGAGTAAGTTCATCGAATGTCTAATTTGTCGTTTACTCGTACCAAAGTTCACGCTTTTCCAGTATTCGACAGTTTTTGAATCTTCTTACTATTCAATTTACTCCCTTTTTTGGGGAGGTTATTTCACGTATTCCGAAATTCTCCAAAAGCAGTATATTGTATAACAAATTTTGAAAACATATTATTGTTAATCAGCCAAGATTAATTTCAAGAACCACACAGCTTCCAAAAATAAGATAAAATATTCATTTTAAAAGATCGAATCAATATACATTGTACAAGTATCAATGAATTGCTGGAAAATATGTTTTCATCAAGGAATTAGGTATCTTCAACCCATTTCAACATCTTGGCACGATACAGTCAAAAATTTTTGAACCAAAATATCCGGCTACATGACCCTAATTAACTGAAATTCAGTTGGGTCGGTCTCAACACGAAGATTTTCAAATTTCACCGTTTTGTTCTCAGAGGTGAGTAAGCCGTTAAGCACCCTTACTTCCTCAACAATATACCGTAAAAAACAAGACACGCAAAAACTCGGTACAATATTTCATTGTTAACAACAGATGTTCAATTCACATCTGAGCAAATGGCATCTTTTTTGTTATTTTTATTAGTTACTTATTTTCCCTCTGTCTCGGCGCTCTCGTTTTCTTTATTGAAAAGAAATCTATCTAAGATACAAGATAAGATTATCAATTTTAGCAAAAAAATAATGTTGAAAAAACCCTCTCGTGTTTGGAAGATATAAATTATTCTCAGCATTCACCATGAAAACGACTTGCTTGAGGAATTGAAAAAATGGCGAATGAGCCGGTTATACTGAAAAATGTATTAATGTTAATGTGATTTGTAATTGTCAGATCAATTATTTCCACATAGACTATGAATTGAATTTTTGTCAGAAGAAGAATCAGATAATGGGAAGATCTGAAGGAAAGAGTATGGTAAAAATTATCACTGGTTAAATAAGATTCTTTCAATGTTTTTTTTGGCGATCTTTCAACACCCTATATATTACAATTAAGGAATAACATTAATGTTAAGACAAAACTTGTTGAATCTCGTCTAAAAAATATACACTGTGCTATTTATAAGATGCGATATAGGGATTCCTATACAAAACTGTCAAACGCGAACTAACTTTTTTACCACATAGCGTTCATAAAAAATAACAGATTTGAAAAGGTCGTTGAAAAATAAGTTCAAAAAATGCACTTTTAATTTTCCCAAAATTCGCTCCGGTTTAATAAAAAAAGTAGTACACTATTTTCATAACACTTTCGAGTATTGAAAACACCACAGCGGGGAATTGAACCGCGAACTTCACGTTCAACTTTTGAATTTCCCGTGCTTCTACCCGTTTGGCTATCTCCTACGCGGTTGAAAGTATCCGAAAGTGGTATGAAAATGGAGTTCGACTATTTTAAACATAACTATCCATTGTTTTTTATTAAACCAGGGCGAATTTTTCAACGACCTTTCCAAATCTGTTATTATTTTTTGTGAACGCTGTTTAGTAATAATTGACAGTTTTGTACAAGAATCCCTATCGCGTATTTCATAAATAATACAGTGTACCTATGTTCAAAATATACCGTTAGGTTTTGACTGCAATAAAACATATCACTTATACTTTGTCCTTTTTGACTTTGGGGTCTCAACCATAAAATAATCATAAACCATAGGCGTTACTATTACTTTCGAACGTTTACACTGTAAACTCGGATTTATTAAGATCAAGTCTACCTCTTCATTGTTCTTGTGATATGAATATCCTGGTACACAGGATAAGGAACAGATAACTAACAAAATATTCAAAACGCTGAGCAGGTCGCAATTACAATAGTTTGACATTGTGTTACTTTTAAATATAAAATAATAATTATTAATCTCATCAATGAAGCAAAAATTTTCATGATATCGAAAAATAACTTGAAAATGCTAGAGTCGACTAAAGCTTTCTGCAAATTGTAAAGAAAGTTGATTGTTAGTAATTTGTGTCAACTCAATGCTCCTCATTTTGTCACTCACTATTGTCCAGAGATTTATCAAGTTCAGTGAAATGCCTTTTATGATTTTATTAGCTCCCATTGTATAAATCGTACAAAAAAATCATTTGAATTGTCATCTCAACGGGCTTCAATTAAGACTATATGCTTTTTTACAAGGAGAGATTTTCCGAAAAATTGAAAATTAAAATGAGGATTTTTTGGATAAAAATCGAAATTGTCCATGCTCAATATCTCGAAAGGAGAAATAAACTAAAAGAAAACTTTTGTTTTAATATTTTTGCCCCCAGTAGAAGTGAAAAATTCCTTTTTTGAAGTTGAAGAAGTTATGGCGGATAAACCAGAAGATACAAGAATAGATGAACTTTGTGACTATCTTGTAGTCAATTCATCAACCTTCCCTCCCAAACTGTGAGCAGACAATTTCAGTTCACTGTTAAGAACAACAAACTCATGCGAATCCTTCAATTCGAAAATTATTAGTGCTTACTGTCAGTCTCCGCACCCAAACATAGCAGCATTTTGAGAAACGTAACAAAAAATGCAGATAGACACTTATATTGAAATAAATTCTAGAAAAATGAAAAACGATACTACGTAATATTATAAATAAACAAGATTTGCTCGAATCAAAAATAATGAAATATCGTACAAAACAAATAAGCAGGTACAATTTTATGAAATGTGTAACATATAAATTAAACGAGATATTATTTTCACTAAATAAAATGATATATTTAAATAACCTTATTTGGTCAAATTTTATTTGTAATTAAATTAATTTTTAAACTAAAATTTCAGTAAATATTATTCAAAAATATTTTCCCATTTTCATTTTACCTAATGTAATCATAATCAGTAATTATCATAAGGAAGTATTTAAATATTCTTGGACTATCTTGACCGCAATTCAGGTGTCCCCACTTTACCATTGTAATTCTTATCTTTTATGATTTGGGAAGGTGGATTCACATTTTTTTTTATTTTAATTTTTTCAATTTATCCAATTTGAGTTTGGTTTTTGTATTGCTTTATAGGTAATAAAGATTTAAAAAAAGTTTTAATCCAAATGACATAATTTAATGTGCCGTAAAAAACTCGTCTACATAGTTCAAAATCGGTTATTAGGTATATAAAATAATAAAAGAAAAAATGTGACAAGCTTCTGTAAATAAGTTTCAAATAACACGCCATTTTGTCGACCTTTATACGTAGACTTGTTGATGTTGAAAAAGTTGTTTGTTTATTATACGCACCTCTTGTATGAGTTTAGTAACTAAAACTCTTGAAAGCATAACAGAAGTGATAAGCGTTTTAATAAACCACATTAAAGCGCATAAGATGTCTGGTTAACATCGTTGAGATTCCGTTAAAGATGTCACAGTAGTACAAGTGGGGGCAGACTCATTCCAGTGACGTAGAATTTGGGAACAGGCCCGCGCCGTACCCAAGGACAAAGTCTTGTAGTGCACGACTGCACCGAAAAGCCTCAAAACTTAAAAGTGAAAAAAAAAAACAACAAACAACATTGTCAAAATAAAATGTATAATGATGAAAAAAAGTGATAGGATGATATTGCCAGGAATAAAAAATAGCTGGGCTACGAAAGAACTAATAGGCAATGTAAGCAAATTGATATTGAATCCAGGAAAATGAAAAATAATGATACTAGGAGAAAAGCAAGCAACGGAAATTTAGAATTTTCAAGGAAAATGGGAAATTGTTGGAGAATTGTTTATAATATGGTGGCAAGAATAGCAAGTAAATGTGGAGAAGCAAAAGAAGTGGAGAACAAGCTGTAACAGAAACCAAAACATGTACAGGAAGTATGAAAAGTATTGAAAGAATTGTAGAAGAAAGTAGAAGGTTACGAAAGAAATCTATGTAGATATAATAATAGACAAAATAATGAAAATGAGGTTAATACAATGGCTGAGATGGGAAAGTACCACTATAATAAAAAACGAAAAGGAAGACCTATTTTTGGCTAGGAATAAGAGGAAATAATATAAATAAAAGAATGGAGATCCAGAGCCAAAAATGGAAAACTGGAAAAGCACCACTCAGCTATGGGTTTAAATAAAATTGTTAAACCTCATATAAATAATTTAAAAGTTATCACAATGAACTACATTAAAAAAGAGCTGCCAACAAATATTCAGGGTAATTTCATTTCTGTTTTACCAAAAGTACGTCACTGATAGTTTCTACGCACCAAATCGTCGAGGTTGTCTACCTCTCAGTCTTTTGACATCGTTGCGTGATCTTCCCTGATCTATTTTTAATATATCACAGGTTCCACGCTAAGTGTCTATTTTGGTTATCTAAAGGACCACTCTATGCTAACTATATGTTCCGTTTTAATTGAGAAAATTATTATTTTTACAGTGAATGAAGCAGTGTGGATCAAGTATATTTAAATATGTTTGTTTTTGGGAACAAGAAGCTAGGGAATTTTTTTAACGGGTTTAAATGTGGTCTGTAAATGCAACTTGTAGTTTTGATGATCTTTGATAAAAGTTTGAGAAAAAAAGGAAAAGGATGAGATTTTTTTTTTAATGGGACTGTACCAACTTAATATACCTACTTAATGGATGTGTGTAATTAAAAGACACAAATCTATAGAAAAATATTTCAATTAAGCATCCAACAATACTATTAAAATTTGTCCAAAATCAATTGCAGATAGGGATTGCAATTAGACGTTATTTGATTTTCGCTTTAAAATGTTAGTAAGTTTTAAAAATATGTCACGGAATAATCAATATTTTTTCATAAACATTTTATGATATATTCTTACCACTCATTTGCAAAGCATTAAAACAAACCCAACATTTGCTGATCGATTCAAAATTGCTCTTTTTTTGACTTCGTGCATAATTTTGCAAAAGTTTTTGAGAAAATATGAAGTAATTATGTTTTACAACAATAATTATACGCTGCTGTGTCCATAATAGTATATTACGTAACGTGTGTGGTAAGGAGCATTTTACGCACGAATGGAAAAGTTACGCACGATGCCGCGTAGCGGCGAGTGCGTAATTCCGTGAGTGCGTTAAATGCTCTACAACACGAGTTACGTACTATACTTTACCTACGACCTACTTGTACTTGTATTTTTCATAAGAAGCATAAGAAATAACAGTTACATAATTAGAGGCGCTTGGTAAACTCCATCTCTATTACTCTATTACCAATGAAAGAAGCACATTAAAGAACTAACGTTTAATCATTATTAATATATTTTTGATAATCGAAAGTCCATTTTTCAATTATAATCAATACATATACATAGCCCTTTGGGCTTTTCATAGTTAAACGTGGCCATATCTAATGTTTTCAAATAGTAAATTTTGAATAAAATGGAGACGTCTATTGACAGTTGCTAAGATGTTGCTAGGGAAGTCGTGCGATTTACTTTACAGCTGTGCGTTTTTTTTTACAGTGCGTAATAGCCGTCATTACATTGATACCGACTGTGTGTTATTGACTGATTACAGGGGGGGTCGTAGGTTAATAATATTACAAGACATAATGTATATATTAAAATATTTATTCACTTATTACATTCCCGATATTTGTCCATGAATCTCGGCAACTGCTACGTAAATCACAGCATTTTAAACCAGATTATTTAACAAGGCAGAGCAAAAAGTGTTTTGAGCACAAGAAAAAAAAATGTTTTTTTCTACGACCGTGCGTTTCAACCGATTTTCCCGCACGCATTTCAGTTTTGAAAGTGTCACTTTCCCGCACTAGTGCGGGAAAGTAAAATTATGCAAATTTTGACCTTATTAGATATTTTTTTATTCCGGAATTTATAACTATTGTTACAACAGGTAAATAAATATTTACGAAATATTCCATCAAATAATATATACATCTTTTCTAGCGTTTTGTTGCATTTTTAATTTTTGGAAAATATAAAAAAATGAAGATATATTTTGATATAACCCTGTACATTCTTTGAAGTAGTGTCAGAAAACAGCTACTGTCGCTGATGGCTATTTGGAGGACACCGAGAATCAGAAGAAAAATATATCAAATAAAATTATTTCGTCTACAAATGACTTAAAACCGTTGCCGTCACCGTCATCGTCATGCGGGTTACTTAGGGGTACTTGCCAGTTAACATCAAATAACTCCACCGGGCGGTAATTTTCAATATATGTATCTTGAAATTAAATAATTTTTGAAAAATGGATTGGTACACTTTTTTGTATATACGGTCGTAGAGAAAATAATGTTCCTAACTCATGTGTAAAGTGTCTTTCCCGCTCTTGACCGCTTGTCAACTGCAGTCGCTTGCGGGAAAGTATCACTTGCCGCACTTGTTAGGAAAATAACTATTCCACTACTAGCTGTGAAGTTGACAATTATTGCATCTTCTAGCCAACTGAGAAGTTGAATTTCTCTATTAGTGATTAATAATTTTTTTTATTATAACCTAGGTCAATAATGGACTAATTCAAATATTTTGAGAATTCAACAAACACTTGTGCAACATAATTTTGTAGGTATACCCAGGAGATTGTCTTTATGACTGATGATATATAACGGGTACGTTCATAATATATCGAATACTGACAGTGTACTTGTCAGCCAGACAACGGGGTAAACGCCTCTCGTGGTGCGTTTGTGAATTATTTTTAATTTTTGTATTAAATTTGGCTAGCATTGAAAAAAATTGTATATATACACCATGGTGGTGAAGACAATCATAAGCCTCGCACCTTATTCCGATCGAGGTAAAGCCCCTCGCGAAATAATTTTGGCGCTCCGTCAATAATAATAATCTTCACCACCTTGGTGTATAATATACTATTGTAAATATTTTTCAAAAACCAAGTTTTCAAATTTTAGAAAAAAACAAAATCATATTCTTATTCAGCACCCTCTAAAACATGAAGTAACTTTATTTTTAGCGTCAGGTTTTCATGTTTCTAAGCGACTTTTTGGAGGTGTGCCGTTCACCTAATAACATTATTGAGTAATTAAATCCTTTAGAAAAAAATTCCACGCACTGACTCACGTAATTAATCTAAGTTAACCCATAACGATGTTATTATATATTATTTTTAATGGTCGTTATGGCTTTCCCCACTATAATATTACATTAATTTGTTAATGATACGAAAAAAAAATTGGACCAGTTTTAAGCTGCAGCATTTTTACCAAAATATATCGGGCAAGTCTTAATAATTTCCCATTTAAAATATTCAAATTAACAGTCCACATACTGCGTTTTCATTAATATTCAATATTTTCAATGATTAGTTTAAAACCAGTTTATTATAACAATTATTGGCGCTATTCATTCATCGACAAAAACAAAGCGATTTCCGACATAAACAAAGCAATAATTTTCATACAATTCAAATATAGTTTATTCGAAATTTTTTAAGATTATCTATATTTACCATTTTGTTGGTATTTATAAAGATTATAAAATAATATTGTTTACTGTATTAATTGAAAAGAATACTATTCATATGACATGTGACGAGAATTGATTTATGTTTAGCCTTGCTATCAAAATAAAAATAAAAAAGAATAATCCCATTGAAAACTGCTTGAACACAGTCACGATCGGTTTGATTTATTTGCTGTACTTATTTGGTTAACAATCTTTCAAAGCAAATTTAAATAGTTTGCCTAAATATTGAATTATTCCCTATAACGTACATTTTATTATTTATGTTTGTCTAAACATCAAGATTTCAATATTCTCAAGACTTTTTTCCAAAAAATCATAATTTAGTATTATGGATCAAGGGTAGTATCCATGATGTTATTACGTTTATGCGGGTAGAAGCTGAGAGTTGGAAAAGCGAAACCATAGTGGCTGGAACCCGGGATCCATCAATCACGAAGCCCTTGCGTAGACTCTGCGCTACTGACTACCCATCAATGGTTTGTTCGATACTAAGTGCTTTGAATAAAATTACTTTGGTTAATATGGAAAAAGCATTTATTATTATAAAATTTGAAAAAGCGAACCCGATATTCTTATGCAACCTCTGCACTAAGGGCGGTTCCAAGCGACGCTCTTGAAAGGTTTTTATATCACTTTAAAAAAACTGTCGAATTTTTAAAATTCCCATAAAAATACGCCTTGAAAAATACTCACAACGTCCTTGAGAACAATCAACAATTTGATAAACGTCAAGAAAACACGAATCCACTTTGTAATTGGCGAGTACATAGTGTATGACACAACCCAAATATTCAATAATGTACCAGCAGTTATCGATGTCAAGAGTAATATCATTATATAATCCATGCGAAAAGTTTTGAAATGAACCTACCTTCACGGGCAAGTTTTATAGTATGTGAGCTTAACAGTAAATTCAATGTGTAATTTTTAACAATCAAAACCCTTTTTTTAGACAGAATACCATGGCAACGGATGAATTTTAGTGAACATTTTATCCCGGTGGGTACCCAACAGTGGGATTATATTGAAATATATATTATGATAGTTAAGAGAGGACACATTTAATTTGGAGATTATATCTTCAGCAGCTCTAAAAATTGAAATTTTTATAAGCCCTTGCGTGCAAAGCTCGAAATCCGTCACTGTATGTGAGGGGTAGTCATCTAAGAATGGCCAAGTGCAACATATTGTATGGTGGAAGAATACACAATAATTTAAAATCAAGAGCAACAAAAAAAGGTCCAAAAAACTGTACTGTACGGATGTTAAGTAATAAATAAGCAGATTAAATTTGAAATCTTTGGAGAAATAATATTTAGAATAATCTATGCTGGGAAAAAATACAGAAGGAATATGGGAAACAAGGGACGTCGAGAAGGTATGGACAATACCAGAAGGAATTTGAAGTAGAGAAAAGTCTATAAGAAATGGAAGTGAAGATAATCTGATTCTGTCACTATTAAGGCAATAAGGTACTGGAAATATGTATCAAGAGACAGATGTAACTGGAGAAGACTTACAGGGCCGTAGGTCCAGGGGCATAATTTTACAGCCTAAATAGTTTCTTAGGGATTTTTTTGGGAATCTACATCTGAAGACAGTTAGATAATGTCAAGTGGAAATTACAAGAGATCTGAAAAAGCAAATGGCTACTTTTTCATGTTAAGTAAAAAATTTCGCTTAATCCAGGACGAATCCAGGATCAGACTCTATATTTGAAAATACATAGGTATACTGCGGCGGCTTTTAAAAGTATATCAACGGTCTACTGGTATAAATATGTATATTACAACGACCAGATACGGTAGCTGTAGTGCTGCAATAATTATTCTTGCATAGTACTTACTGATATTCAAAAGGATGTCATTACCTGCAACAAAAAATAAATATTAATAATTTTACATTCAATAAACTTTTGTTTATTCAAAACTTCTTTTCTAACATACCTATTTTCTTTTCGAAGTATTGAATTTGTTTTCATATATTATATTGCATATAAATGAAAAATTTTAAAAAGCAATTAATATATGGATGCGATGAGCAGTTTTTCAATTTGAATTTGGAATGTAAAGATTCAATAGTAGATACCTATTGGTTGAAGTTGGCCAAATCTCACCCTTTTCGGATTATTTATTAGGTAATTCCGTTACTTTGCTATTGGCATTTTAATATTGGTGTAGAGTCATAATTAATTCTATTTTTGCTCAAAAGCTCTGAAATTGTTTTTGAAAACTGGAGATATGAGTTCAAAATGTGAGAGACCAATTCTTGATTTCACTCGCTATAGAGCGGATTTGCCAGTATAACGAGTAGTAGTTAACGAAGACTACAAAAGTCGAACCGCTCTTAGTTTAACACTTTCGGATTAGAAGCTTACAGCGATACGGTGTTCTGTTCGTCGGAAATTTCAGCAGTACTTAAACGTTATTTTCAATTATCATTCCGTCATAATGAAATTTCGGTAGTTTTGGTTAGTGCTCGTGGACTATACACACAGTATGTAAATACATACTCTAAAATAAGGTTACTAGGTTCACTTACGAATAACTTCATGTGATTATCATCTTATTGATTATTGTTTTCATCTTATGGTGACATTACGTGATTATACGATCTTTATACGTAATACCGATGGTAGATTACGACTTATACGGCTTAAACGTATTAAAAAAAATTGACAATATGAACTAATAAAATTATAGTCCAGTAACTGAAGGGGCAAACCTATCAATATATTTGTCCAATAATTTTTTTGGCTTGATTTGTAGGTCTTGACAGGTACTTCAAAGGGAGAAAAAGTTCTCCAAGATTGCGCCTTGGCTAAGGGTCCAAAATGACCCCTAAGCCACCCAAAAAACGGTTTCCCGCCATTATCTCCCGAAATATACAATTCGGAAAATTTTTGTTCATGTAAAAAGTGAAGGTCGTTAAATTATCTACAAAAATGGTCCCCATCATTTTTTTCCAAAATTCAATAGTTTTCGAGATAATCGCATCCAAACGTCCCCTCGCTTACGCAGCTGCACTACCTCTATAAATGCTACCGTCTATAAAATTAACTTGTAAACCAGCGGACAAATTCTTCCATAACTCGGTCAAAAATCAATATTTTTCAATGATTTAAAGTTCATTGTAATGGGAATATTCGTAGGTATCAATATGTGTACCTTAAATCCCGTTCTCGCCCGTCGAGGACATTGCAAAAAGTGGCCAATGTTATTTTTCCCCAATATTTTGGCCTCTTCCATTAAATCATTGACATTTTATTTATTTCAAATCGTTTATTATCCCTTATTTTCTCAAATGGGGTGTGGGGAGGTCCTGAATGTTCCTGGAAATTTTTTTTCAGTATCTTTGCGGCGTTTTAATAAAAAGTTTATTCATTTATTTGCATTTTTCAGTCGTTTTCGGAGTTCTCACAAATCTTGTAAGCAAGCGAAAATAAAGAACTAATGTTCAATTATTTTGTTATTAAATGCACACCATTTGAAAGCTTACTATGTCTACTCTCTGAACCAATATTTTCATTCGGAATACAATGCACTCATTTTCCAGGGACCGGGAAAATTTGAAAGATTTGTGAGAACTCCGAAAACGACTGAAAAATGCAAATAAATAAATAAACTTTTTATTGAAACGCCACAAAGATACTGAAAAAAAATTTCTAGGAACATTCAGGACCTCCCCAGACCCCATTTGAAAAAACAAGGGATAATAAACCATTTAAAATAAATAAAATGTCAATGATTTAATGGAAGAGGCCAAAATATTGGGGAAAAATAACATTGGCCACTTTTTGCAATGTCCTCGACGGGCGAGAACGGGGTTTAAGGTACACATATTGATACCTACGGATATTCCCATTACAATGAACTTTAAATCATCGAAAAATATTACCGAGTTATGGAAGAATTTGTCCGCCGGTTTACAAGTTAATTTTATAGACGGTAGCATTTATAGAGGTAGTGCAGCCGCGTAAGCGAGGGGACGTTTGGATGCGATTATCTCGAAAACTATTGCATTCTGAAAAAAAATTAGGGGGACCATTTTTTTAGATAATTTAACGACCTTCACTTTTTACCTGAACAAAAATTTTCCAAATTGCATATTTCGGGAGATAATGGCGAGAAACCGTTTTTCGGGGGGCGTTAGGGGCCATTTTGGGCCCTTAGCTAGTGGGCAATCTTGGAGAACTTTTTCTCCCTTTGAAGTACCTGTCAAGACCTACAAATCAACCAAAAAAAAATTATTGGACAAATATATTGATAGGTTTGCCTATTTTCAGGTCTTCAGTTACTGGACTATTATTAGCAGTACCTATAGTTATTTTCAAGGATCGGTTTTGACATAATTTGAGTTAATTGTAATTAAAAGTTTACCAATAGAAATGAATTTAAATACATAGGTAAAGATTACATTGAATTAAATACCCAAGTGAAAAAGTAGATTAAACCAATCACAAATTTGTTAGAAAAAGTGTAAGATAATTATCAGTTCCAATCATCACTAAACTTTAGAGAAATTCTAGACACTGGAAATTTTTTTTATAAATTAATATTCGAACTTGGCTATATATAATTATATTGTTTATCACTACCATAATTGAGACATCTCAAATGTTAAAATCTGTATAGAGCTTGCAAAAATAGGTTGTCTATTGAGGGCATAGCGATATTGGGAAACTCGCGCCTCTTCCTATGTTTGGCAAGCTGTACATACACTAAAAGAAGATCTCTCCTTCAGCAGTCAGGTAAAAGGAGCTCACGGATGGAAATATAGTTATTTTCCTAACAAGTGCGGAAAGTGATACTTTCCCGTACGCGACTGCATTTGACCCGAACGACGCAAAGCGGAGTTCGGGCAAGCGGTTAAGGGCGGGAAAGACACGTTACGCATGAGTTAGGAACATTATTTTTTCTACGACCGTATATACAAAAATGTTTACCAACCCATTTTTCAAAAGTTATTTTATTTCAACATACATAGATATTATTTATACAAAACTTTAACCAAAAGCTATTGTTATAATTATAGATTATTATTATTAATATTAATAATAGCAACACAATTTGTTGCATTCTGTAAATTACCTAAAATTGCCGGTCCAGTGGAGTTATTTGGTGTTAACTGGTAAGTAGATGACGTTGAGCATCGGTTGCAGGTCACATAAAGATGACGATGAAGGTGACGGCAACGGTTTTAAGAATTTGTAGATGAAAGATTTTTATTTGATATATTTTTCTTATATCAAACCCGGGTGATAGTTGTTTTATGACACTACTTTAAAGAATGTACAGGGTTATATCAAATATCTTCATTATTTTATATTTTCAAAAAATTTTAAATATGCAACAAAAAGCTGGAAAAGATGTAGATTTTATTTGATGGACTCTTTATTCACCTGTTGTAACAATAGTTATAACTTCCGAAGTAAAAAACTATCTAATAAGGTAAAAATTTGTATAATTTTACTTTCCCACACTAGTGCGGGAAAGTGACACTTTCAAAACTAAAATGCGTGCGGGAAAGTTGGTTAAAACGCACAGTCGTAGAAAAAAGATTTTTCTACAATAACTTGTAGAAGTGGTGTTCAATTTGGCGCTTGGTAATCTTAATGGTGAATTATTAACCTTTTTCTGAAAGTGGCAGTAGAAAAATTTGCGTTTTAGAGCAAAAAAGGCGGAATAAACAAAGTTAATTCTTATCTTATGGAGAATAATTAATAAGGTGCAAAACTGTAACTTTGAATCGAGTAAGATAATTCATAGTACAAGTATTGTCAATAATATTACAAACAAGCGAAAAGCTAAGAAGTTTGTATTATGCTATTCTAAACGTGTTATACACTATATTTTCTCCATCAACATTTCAGGAATAAAAAACAATGATTAATAACAAAATAATTTCACTATAATACCTAATAATTATCATTGCTTGATATTTCAACCTAATATACAGTGGAAAAGCCTTATCTTTACCGACACGTGACTTAAATCTTGATCGTAACAAACACATAATTTTCATATACTATCTTCTATCAAAAGAAAACTCACGTAACAACATGCAATATCGTTTCGACTACACAAGATTTAAATTGGTCTGCAGCTAACTTGAAACGAGGTAACAATACAATTGACATGTAAGTATTTTATTGTCACTAATTGAACTTTAATTTGATGTTATAGCACATTCAATAGCCTTCTAGGTGTGCGTCATCGTTTGTGACGTATATCCGGGTATGTCCTATATTTTATTTGCTATTTTGACTTATAGCTAACGTTAAATTTGATAAATAAAATCATCAGGATCGTATTCAGTCAAATTCGAAAAATCTATACAAAATTAATAGTTACCAGCTTCTTTTCCCAACTGAAAATACTTGAGAACTTTCGAAATGCTGATGTTTTTCCGTGTATCTGGGCATATTTTTCTCAAAATGTTGACTGAGAAGCACAAAATCAAACGATTGGCCAGTGCATTTAGGTTTCTCGATTGATACAGTAACAAGAGGGATGATTTTTAAGCCCTATTGTCATAGCCGACAAGGAGCCTACATTGCAACGAAATCGAATCAGCAATCAATGGAACGGC
>CAJUYH010002744.1:20790-58442 GCA_910591685.1 Galerucella tenella
AGATGTTTAATATCGAATACGGCATTATTAGGCGCATTTTTGTATTAAAATCACACTACCACTTCTACATATGAACAATGTAAATTTACATGTCTTTGTGATGAATTTGTTTCAAAGGCGACGGAAGCAACAGGAAAACTAAAGGTGGATTCATGCAACATCAACTAAACTAAAGCTAATTTGATATTAAGATTAAATTTAAACAAAGAATAGTCAGCTGTTCATGCAACATAAATAATTAATAAATCAGTATTTTCAATCATTTGTCAAATCTCCCAATAGTAATCGAGATGTCAGATAGCTGAAGATAAATAATAATAAAAAAACTTGTTTACAAAAAATATAGTTATAAAATGTGAAAATATTTCCAAGCATGTAATACAAGTTCATGTAAACTAACACAAATCACCAGTAAGTGATCTGTGGTCAGGGCCTGACGCATGCGTTGTGTTCAATTCCTGGAAGAAATTAATTTCTTAGTTGAAAATTGGCCATCTTTTTTTAGTCTCAATTTAAATCTTAATTTCTTAGTTTCTTGCATGAACATCTACATTACATTACATGGTTTTATCTTCTAAGTTTTAGTTTTGAATTAATTTTAATTTTAATTTTTTCTTGCATGAATCCACCTTAATTCCTTCTATTATGTAGGTAGTTTTTGTTCTGTTTTCTCAATAAATTGAATTTTGTTTAGAAAGTTTCAGTTGAGGTTTTAATCTGTCAAAACTTAAAATTAACAGTCCAGTGTTCCTTGGTTACACTTACCGGCTCTGATACTGTAATAGCTCACTTACACTTAACGGACTGAAAATTGAGTCAGTACTTTGGAATAAATACATTTTAAATAAAAAAAAAAATTGGTTAAATCTTAATATTTTATGCCTAATATGTACAGTTGAAATATTTTCAATTAATAATGAAATACCCTCGGAAATACCCTGTAATAATTTTCAAATATTTATTTTATACATCAATATTTTCGAGTTCCACTTATGAAATTCCATTTATATTCCAAAAATTCAGTTGATCTAGATTATTTATAAATTTTTGAAATAAACAAAACAATTGCATTTGAGGAAACTCTTGTTTTTCTTCCTTTCGGATTGAAGGTATATCCAGATAAGGATTAACATCATTCCTTGTTTATCCCGTTTTCTATCTTTTTCGAAACAATCCCGGATTTGTCTTTTCTACCTTATTCGAAATTTTAACTCGTTAAAGATTTTAAAAATAAGGATTCGTGACTAAATATCATATAAAGGTATTTTTATAAGTAAAGCAATTCACTTTTTTGGGCGAAAACCGCAATAAATACGATCCTGCGAAAAACTTTCGATTTTACTCGATTTGCCGAGGGCTTCTGTTGGGGTTTCGTAAGATAAATCACAATTTCGTACAGAATTTGTTATGTATTCGACTTCTCGAAAACTTGAATTCTATCGGGATATATTTTAAAGCTATCTGAATAGAAATTGGAAAAATAAAAAATGTTTCAGTAAAATAAACATGAATAACATTTTTCTTTTGGTTAATTTATTTTGGGAAAATAATCCACAATCTTTTATTTCTTATTTCAACGTTTCGGTAACTGGATGATTAACAAGTTTTTTTTTTAAATTCTGACACTAGACAATCAATAATATCTTCGAGTTTAAGACTGCAAAAAATTTATTTTTTTATTGGTGAACCATTTTACCTATTTTTTCTACGACCGTGCGTTTCAACCCACTTTCCCGCACTAGTGCGGGAAAGTAAAATAATGCAAATTTTGACCTTATTACTAAACAAATTTTGAGATAAGAGTTTACTCTCCTAGGAGCTCTCACTTCTTAGTGAATAGGCACCCTGTAGTAACGCACCTGTCACATCCCTTTCAATCGCCAAATTCTTCTACCTTATAGTTTGTTTCTTATTGTCTGACAGCACGCGAAAAGGTCACAGATGCTAGTCAGGTAGTAAACCATAAGCGTCACTATTCATCTAAGGAATTTATTCACTATTTAATTTTATACCCGATCTGATAATTATATAAAGGTAATATGAATCTAAATTCGGTTAGTTAAAATAACTAATTTCCAAGAAACATTACAATAGGGTCCTACTAGGGATTGTCCTATTGACTACTTAGAAATTTTGCAGGTATATACGGTGAAACTTGGTCTCGCCCAAATTTGTATAATTTGTTTTGCTCAGAGTCCGTTCCGTTCCATAAGTGTTAACTGTGTTGTGAAAAATGTCTTCAAGTTTCACCCTAGTAAAGTGTAAGAGCGTGCTTAGCTTACAAACGAAGACTGTAGTGTTAAATGTGCATGATGCTGTTGTACTTCAAATGCCTGTTATAAATATAGTTTCGACATGTTCCAATATGACAGGAGTTAGTAAATCTACTATTTACAGGCTTCTAAGGGAGAGGAAAAATGGAAATATATCTCCACCTAAAAAGTCAACTGGAAGAAAACCACTTGATGAACATATGCAAGATCCCAACCCTCGACCTAATTCTAAGAATGGTAAAGGAGGACGAGAATTTGCCTGACATAGGGCGAAAACTTTGTGGAAAATATTACACAAATTAAATTTTACTTGGGAGAAGCGCAAAGTCGCAAATCAGTGCTAATCGACAACGAGCAAATAATATGTTGGAGACGACAGTATTTACGAGATATCCGAAAATACAGACAGGAAGGAAGACAAATCTATTATCTAGATAAGACAATACATGGCTCAATGAAGGACATTCTGTGAAAAAAATATGGCAGGACAAAAGTATTAAAACCAGTCGTCAAGCTTTCATAGAAGGTTTATCTACTGGACTGAAAACTCGTAAACTCGTAAAAGATATACCATTTGAAGATGATATGTTGAAAAAAGAACTTTTAAAGGTGTCTTGAGATCACAAGCTACAATTCAAATAGTTGTTTATTGATGAAATAGCCAAGAATCGTGGGATAACAGTGCTTCGTTTGCCGCCATACCATTGTGAATTAAATGCGATATAGTTAATATGGGCCCAAATGAAAGGTTATGTAGCTAGACATAATAAAACATTGAAAATGAACGATGTTCGTGAACTAATGAAGTACTCATTGACAACAATAACTGAAGAGAACTGGAGAGATGCTGTGAATCATGTAATTAAAGAGGAAGAGAAAATGTGGGTTTTAGATAACCTCATAGAACAAACTATAGAACCGATAGTGATCTCTCTCGACGAGTCTTCGGATGATTCTTGTATGGCCAGCGAAGAGGATGATACTATAGATTGAATTTCATATTTCCTATAAATGGTATGTTTACTTTACTTGACATACATTAATTCATTGTCAATAAATTTGAATTATGAAAATTAAACTATAATTCCTTTAATTAATTTAATTTAATAACAATGAAAATGTAACTTGTTAATAGGCCTGAACGAATGAATTTTATTTCAACTGTAATGTCGACCGAATCTAATTAAATAAGCAGAATAAACTAATATCGTAATCTCCGCCACTGCCGCAATATTTATCGTTTATCTGGCATTGTTCAGTTTTATTACCATATTGTATTTTGAGCTGAAACAGGGATGTATAGATAACCAATACAGACACCTACTTGTTTTGCATTAGAATTTTAGTATTTACTTGTAAAATTCTTAGGATCACTCTGTAAATTTATATTAAATATAATGTAGATTTAACAAAATAAAATTGTTTGATTTCATAATTTACAAAAAGAGATGTTTCGTAACTTAGCAACACTCCCATAAGTGCGGAAGTATTGCTGAATCTGTCTCCACTCCACTACACTTTGGCGAAGCCAAATCTGTAACGCACCATTCAACAACACATAAGCACGGTGCTGACTATGGAAAGCTTGTCGAGGAGGCGGATGGCTTAATTGACCAACGAAAGGTAGTTTGGATAATAATTTCCAAATAACTATACCAGGTAGTTGAATGGAAGAAAGGTGTAACCATACAGGCTGAGGCAACCTGGAATATGCCGATTAGCCACTCAACAAATCTAATCGAACTCAACAACAAATATTAAAATTAACTATTATTCAGAAACAAATTTGCTTCTGCACCAATCAATAGAACGCGCTATACAGAATAACTTTTTACTCGATGTTTTATCAATAATTATGAATTCATGAAAACGAATAAATTAGTAAATGTTTTTTGGTACCATTTTGTACCTCGAACTACTGTAATCATTATTCCTGATTAAAGTCCCCTAACTGGTTTTTAATCATTAACTAAATGGGGTGGGCTTAAATCAGGTGTTCCGGCACGTGCCGCAAGAAACAAGAAAAATCTCCTGAGGCACGAACTGTAACGCTTATGCAAATTTTCTTTTTGTGTGTCACAACCCCATAACAAGAACTATTTTTCGTTATAATATGTAGTACAGTCAAATATAAATTTTCTAATAAAAAGTAGTTTATTATTATTATAACTAATGACAGATGAAACTGTCATCAATGGTCGCATTTAGTAAAGAGTGTTAATCAAGAAATTTATTATTGGTCTAGTCTAGACTCTAGTCTAACCGGAAAACAAAAATACTCTTAAAACATTTACTAACAATTTCGTGTAGCTTCTTTAGTCCTATTTCCCGGAGAAAATTTGAGGATATCTGCAGGCTTCAACTTAAAATCCCTCTTCTATCCATTAATCTCCCAGGTGCTGCTCTAGGATTGTGAGTGGAAGTACATTCTTCTTCCACAACTATTTTTATACTTTCCGGGTGCCTATTAAGAGGACAATGTCCCGTTAGGGGGCATCCATTAATTACGTGATGCGTTTTTGAGAATTTTTCGGACCCCCCTAACCGCTTGGTGAGATATCGTAAGATTTTCCTCAAATCCCACCTTCTTCACAAAACTTCTATTTGGACTGTAAACGTGTTGGATTATTGAGGAAAAAAAACTTGTTCTATTACTTTTATTGAAGAGTGACTGCTGGAACCAACATATTTAAGTGTTTTTATTTCAATAAAATCATCTGCTCCTTCAACTTCGCTCTGAATTAGCGAGAAAAATAATTACGTGATATTTGCCAAGACCTACCTCCCTCTAAGTGAGATTTGGAAATATTTAGATTGAACCCCCCTAGGACACCTAGCGCAATTAATGGACGCTTCCTTAGGAGCCCTGTTTAAACTCTTAGTGCAGTATTACTTAGACTTCGGCATTAATTTGATCTCAATGGATTGTAGTCACTCAGCGGAATCTTTGATTTCCTAAGCTAGATCTTTCCTTTTTTTCAGCCTTGCTCCAAACTCCAATATTACATTGGAGTTGATACCGAAAAAGAGTTGTTTCAATCCCCTAATTTGCTAGTTCATCTGCTGTTTCAATTTCTTCTATTCCAAAGTGCCTTGGAATCCACAGTAAGGTTAGTTCTCGCCTAGTTCATTGAGTTTGCCTAGGCTTTCCCAAAACCAGCAGGTAACTAATAAACCTGTGAATTTGTATCTAGTCATTCTATGTCCAATCAAATGATATTTTTGGTATTCCTTCCTCTCGGCGCGTAGAAAAAATGTTAATCCCAACACATGCGGAAAGTGGCTTCGCATCGTCAGCAGAAAAGTACAACTTTCCGCACTAGTTAGGAAAATAATTGTTTTAGAATGCACAAGCCGTGGGCGTTTGTAAAACACTCTAAACTAGAGATGGACTATAGTCTGCGATTTTTCAGGAACTGTGATTCAATGCGACTGTTCCGGCCGTGAGCAATAGCAGTGATTTTCCTAAGTATCAGAGCTGTTTCGTTTTCAATTCGTGCTAAGAAAGCCTTTGCAAAACCAGCAGGATCCTGCTTTATACAAAAAACCAGCTCTACCTGAAATGCATACATTTTATTTAACGATTAAAATAAGAATCTAATTCAGTTCTGAATAAAAATATTATTTTAAAACATACGTTCAATTTTCCTTGACTAATGACTGCTGCTAGTTGTTATTCACCCTTTTCGATGTAAAGTCGCAGCATGCCATAAACTGGCAACGCCCATCACAACCTCGAGGTCATAATTTTCAACTGCTTTTGCTTAGCTAGCGTAAAAATTGTAATCATATAAGTTTACCTCGTGTTATTTTGCGTATATTTACAGATAAAAAATTAAATCCACATTATGATATCGCAAAAAGATGGTATAAAAGTATATACAATAAATATAACTAATTTGCAATGAAAAACAAAAGAAACATTTGATTGAAGATCTGATCTAAGCAAGAGCGAACGTCTGATTGGAATCAAATTGTTTACATGCTTAATATTGTTAAAACTTTTTGTTGTTTTTCTATTAGTTTTTTGAAACTGAATTTTTTTTTTTTAATTTTACCATCTTTCTCAGTTACAATTCGTTTATGAGACTTATTTCAACATAAAGTTTATTTTTAATAGTTCAATTTACGTAATTATATTTTACCTCTCCAGTCTTCGCAAAGCTTCCAGTACATATTAATTCGTGATTCACCGTCATTACTATTGTCGTTGGCTGTTTGATAATATTATACTTTTTAAATGTCAGCATATTATGTTATTAATCTGTCTTATCAAATATTAGATTGTTCTATAATTATACATTGTTTCTTCTTTGGAAAATATGAATACCCGCTATAGTGTTTGCGGAGTTATTCACGAATAATATACAATAGGTATGTCCCCCTAAGTTGGAATCATATGGAAAACTTTCTTATTATTAATTTTAGGAAGAAAAGTTATTCCTCATAAAAAGTTCTGCATTACCTGAAACTTAAAATACAGTCATAGAATATCAAATTTTTCAGTCGTATACGAGGTTTGTCAAGAGTAAAGTACCTTTAAATTTGACAATATCGAAAAATGTTACTAAAAAAGTTGGATATATGTCGAAGTATGAGTAAAAATTAAATTTGTTTGTTGTTAACATTAATAGGATGTTAATTTTATAACTTAGTGTTTGAATGTATTTTATTATTTGCAAAATAAAAAATGAATATGCACTTATTCCGCCTTTCAATGCAAAATTATTAAAAACATGGAAAACCTAAAAGATCATCATGTGTTTCGTAATCTAAAGATATAAATGTTCATTCAAAATAGACATTCGAAAAAAATAGAATAAAAGTTTCAATTTAAATAAATGTAATTACATATTTAATCGTAGTTTTCAATTCTGATCAACTTTTTTCAGTAACATTTTTCGATATTGTCAAATTTAAAGGTACTTTACTCTTGAGTGAAACTAATATTTTTTGACAAACCTCGTAAACGACTGAAAAATTTGATATTCTATGACTGTATTCTAAGTTTTAGGTAATGCAGAACATTTTATGAGGAATAACTTGTCTTCCTAAAATTAATAATAAAAAAGTTTTCCATATGATTCCAACTTGGTGGGACATAATATATTGTATACCTTGAAAAAATAAACTTTAGTCCGCCGTTAGACGGAATTTAGGTATCAAATGTCAGCCGTCTGCAAAATAGGTATGTAAAGTAATGCTCCGCTGCGCTTGCGCAAATTATAGCATTTTCGGCGGATTTCTGTATATTCGGTATAAACTTTTAACCCCCAGTCATACTGTATATCATATCACAAGACCTATGAGTATAAATCGATTCGCGTTCTCTGGTTTTTATCATTTTTTTGCATAAAACTATTTGGCAAATAGCAAAATTATGCAAAAAATTTTTCATCGATTTAAATTTATTATAGGTTAAGGGCTTGACACTCCATGTGGGGTTACGCCGCGTATGCTTGCTAGATCCGCTTAATTGGGGTGGATCAGTCCCCGTTGCAAGTTTAAATTCTTTCACTTATGTACCTCCATAATTTCCTATTTTTTGGTTTTTCTTTTCAGTTTGATACTCCTGCTCTATTGAGGTCTACCTCTACCTCATTTTACCACTTAGACCTGTGCCTATCGCGTCTCCCCCTTCCTCCTGGGTTCCACTGCAAGATATTGTAGGTTACTGGTTTAGCTCCTTCTCTCCATACGTGTTCTAGCTATTCAACTCGTTGTACTTTTATTCTTTTCACAATGTCTTCACCTTTCTGTACGTCCAAAAATTCACTGTTCGTTCTAATTCTATATTTATTAATTTTTACAGCCCCAATATTTGAAACCAAATTGTTGTTTTATTACACCATTTAAAGTTGAGCGCCAATGAAACAAAAGTTGCTCAATTTGGCTGATGAAATTATGATGTTGAATGACGTAAAAAAGATTTAAAGTGAATAATGTAGGTT
Source organism: Galerucella tenella (assembly GCA_910591685.1). NCBI lineage: Eukaryota > Metazoa > Arthropoda > Insecta > Coleoptera > Chrysomelidae > Galerucella > Galerucella tenella. The sequence goes on from CAJUYH010002744.1 coordinate 29,015, forward strand.
CTTGCCTAACTAACCAAAAAATTTGGAGGTAACCTTAGCCAGTTAGCAGGGCCTTGTTACCTCATTAATATGAAGAAAATAATTTATTTCAGCAAAGCTAGTAAAAAAATAGAAAAAGTAAGTTTAGGGCGCCACTAATTTTCAGGAAAGAAAATTAGAAAGAAAATCGAATTTAATGGTCAGCTACCTTTTAATCTGTTTAAAAAAAGAACTTAAAGTTTCTGTATAATAAATAAAACTGATAGAGTAAAAAAAATATAATTATAGTATTGAAATTACAAAAAAGAGGTTAGTAGCAAATACAACAAAAAAAATACTAAGCACAATAACACAGTTGTTTGAAGTAGACGATGATGTTGATGATTTAGCTGTCTATGTAGGTACTATGGATTGTATGTAGAATCGGTATTTGGGAAACTTCCTAGTTCAACAGGAACTGTGACCCAGAGGCTTGTTTGCACTCAGGAATCTATGATCCAGAAAAATTTCTCGTCAAACCAGAACCTGTGTCCCAGAAACAGTCAGACTCTTCAGGAACTGTTTTATGTGCAAGTAAACTGTTTTCTCAGGAACTGTTCTTCCCAGGAATAAAATACTTCTAGAATATTGATTTTTGGTCTACTAGTTTATTCCACCACAAATCACAAAAGTGAAATAATTCATTAAATATTTGAATGAAATAATTTTAGGAACTATATATACTATTCCACCAAAAATCAAAATTCTGAAGTCATTATTGCACATTTTTAATATCTGAAATGTTAACCAACAAAGTTAACATTTCATATATTAAAAATGTGCAATAATGACTTCAGAATTTTGATTTTTGGTGGAGTAGTATATATATAGTTCCTAATTTTGCTTGAGTAAATTCTTTTCTTTATATTAATAAGGTAACAAGGCTCTGCAAACTGGCTAAGGTTACCTCCAAATTTATTGGTGAGTTAGGCAAGAACCTACATTATTCAACATCATGATCTTCCCCTAGGTTATCATTAATTTTTTCTTTTCCTTCTATGTTAACTCTATTGTTTTTGTAGAGTACCTCATTTTATGGTTTTATACATAGGTATTTAATTTTTTTTCAACATTTCGCTTTTAAGTTCAAGAAAACCCAGATATACGTCACACACCAAGAAGGCTATTGAATGTACTATAGGTCTATTTAATTATGAGGGAAATAATCCAGTGTACAACTTCAGTGGACTAGTAAACCTTTTTTTGTTCCCATCTAAAAGAGAAAAAAGAATTGGTAATAGGTGATGTGTATGTACATGTCAAATGCGGCTATTCGCCGAGTTCGTCCCGTTACGATAGAAATAGATTAAGTAATTCTCATAGATAGAAGGTACGGATTTCAATAAATTGACACTAATAGGTTTTTACTTGCAAAGTCAGATTCAAGTCGGATAAATTTTAATGACTTAGAATATGCCACAAATTGATTTATGTCGCTATTTTCCGATTTCCAAGTTCGATACTTCAAACGATATCTAATAATTAATTACTAGCTCATCTATTTTAGTTGTTTTTAAATTACTATTGAGATTATCGACTATTCAAGTTTTTTTTCAATTCTACCATTTTTAAAGTGGCAGTAGCAATAAAATGTTGCTTCATCTGAAAATACTACATGCTCTATAAGTTATGGATCATTATTAGGCTCAGTTTCACATAAAAAGAACCAACTGGAAGTCTAGAAATTGTAGTCGTAGCCTTAGGCTTTGATCGATATTGATGTTCAGATATTGTTATGAGCAGCTAGTGGGTTCTTCCGAGGGTCCTTCTTAGGTGAAACGAAGTCTACATCATCACTACACAAAGTTCCATGAAGTTTATGAACTAAATTAACCAAATACAGGTTAAACTTTTTTTTTTCAAATATCTCATTACTGTAGATTTACTCAATGAGTTTTCCGTCGCCATTGTTCTAGAAATCCAACTGATCGACCGATCGACGCCTCTAATTGTGGAACGACCCTTATAATTATTTCTCACGTAATCTAATTCTCTAAATTTTTTGTCTATTTCCGATACAGTGGATTGACTAATAGAATCTGGATATTTATCATTCCATTATTCACAAACTTCAAAATTATGTACTCGAATATAAACTGAAAAAATCCAAAATTTTTACGCAATCGTAAATTAGGGATTTTATAATATTTTTATCTATTGAGGTTATGAGTGCAATGGTGCATGTCGCTATATTATAGCACGAACTTATGTCTAAATGGGACTGCGACTCCAAATTAATAAAATAAACGTGGTCACACCTTCAAGACTGGAGAGTTTTAAGCCATTTGTAAGAAATTTGCAAAATTAAAACCACCAACCAGAAGTCGTTTTTTCTACATTACTTGATCCAAAAATAAACAAGTCTTTTTTCCCTTTCAAACTTTAAGCACCTATACGAGACGAAAGCCGTCAAAAGAGCCACTCGAACCATATTTAATAATAAAAAATCGATATATGTCCTTAACAAATTCTTATTTTGACCCTACATCATCACATAACCTTTTTATGAAATGAAGCTATAAATCCATCGAATAACAAACATGGGAGGGTGAGAACGGACTTTTAGATTAGGGGTAGATCTTGCCTAATAATTGGGAGGGGTCGAAAAACCGCAATCTAGCGCAGGGGAAATAGAAGTCGACAAAACCGTATCGAATTCTCTAGGGAGAACTGGCTACTACTCCCAACAGTCGGAAGTATTTATTAAATTTTATACGTGGGATAAAAATTACAAAAATTGATTGATTGAATCTTGTTATGCAGATATAAAAAATAATTTTTGAATTCAATAGAAAACTACACTAACTGGATTTAAACAGTTTGATTTGTGAATAAATTTTACTTGATAAAAATATAGTTAACAATTTCATTTGATAATTTTGATATGTTTATACTTGAACTTTATTTTAAAGACCTGTTCTACCTTGGATGTTTGTAACTTTATTTTTTAGGATTTTTCCCATATTTAGAGCACTGCAGCACTACTCCCAGTCTTTCCCGTAGTGGCAAAATGGCCTCTCCGACAATTTATTGTCTTTTCGAGTCCAGTGCATCACAGAACCTTTTTTTGTGAGTTCATTTCCAGAAAAATAGTCTGCCAAATCGATCAATTATTTATGACAACTCTTTGTTATCATTTCAATTTTTTAAAGCAGCAGGGATAATATATTCAACATATCAGTATTTGCACATTCTAGTACGTTATATATAGCATAAATCTCCTGAAATACCGTAATATGCTTGCTCCTTTGATCTGCATATGTCTATCCAAAGGAAAAAGTTGGCACACGTTTTCGTTGCTTCTGCAATTGATTTTGGATAAACTTCACTATTCTGACATCACTAGCAGCACCAGTAGGGTTGCCAGATGTCCGGTATTTAAGCGTACAGCTCGGTATTTTCGAGACCTGTCCGGTAAAAAATAAATGGACAGAACAATGTCCGGTATTTTGAGAAAAGTCGGTACTACTGGAGGTCACAAGCCTATCTTCATTTTGTTAAGTAAGTAGTAGATTATAATATTCAAACCATTGTTTAATAAAGACTTTCTCAAAGTTAGCATAGTCTTGGCGACCACAATTTCATGACTGCATCATATTTTGTTACTAATTTAGTTGATTTATGTGATGTAAATTAATAAATAGAAACTAATAGTATAAAAAACCAGTATTTTAGCGACCTAGAATAACGGTCACGTACTACTCTATAAGCTTCGTCAGTACTGAACTGGGAGACCGCCGAGACCGGCGAGCGTTGTATCAACAATGGAACGGCACGCGACTACCGAAGCAGAGAGACAATGTCAGTCATAGAAGGATAGAAAAGCGAGAGATGGATTTTTATCCGATATTTTAGTGGTAGCAACCGAATTTTAATAAGGAATTGTACGGTCATAAGTAATTTGAGGATTCTGAGATTTTTATATAGTATTCATAAAGCTTCAAATTAGACTTCTTATCAATTAGTTTTTCCATTTAATCCATATTTAATTCTTTACAAGGGCTCAAACTTTGTTTAATATGTGTAATTACCTCATGATTCTTATTTTTTTCAACAAAATTTGGTTAGCATTTCAAAGTTTTTATTCGATGAATTCAACATTAATCTACATGATATATTTTTTTCTTAATTTTCAATACATCCATTACCTCAAAATTCTTTGCCAAAAATATTTCGATATTTTGTCAAATCGCTGCCGATAGATTCCCCCTAAGCAATAGTAATATTTATTTATAGAGTTGACGGTTGTCTGAAAGTCTATCACTCTAGATTGTAACAGTAGTCACAACCACTTATATCCTTATCTTTTTACAGCACAGTGAACTAACTGTATTCAAGATTGTACAATATACCAATGTCAACGGATTCATAGTTTATTAAAGTGGCTCATTTCTTATAAACCAAAGAAACACCAAAATATACAACGCAATCGATGTTTTGAATATATCAACATATTCAAAAAATGTATGTTTCAAGTTTCAAGGTTTCAGGGATTCTAAACATTGTAAACAGTGAAAAAGCAAAGGAATATAATATGAAAAGGAAATGGAAGAAAGATATCAAGGTTCTTATATTTTATCAATAACCATTTACGTATTTGAGTTAAAAAAAAAAACTAATTTTTCAGATAACGCGAAAAATTTGATAACCTAATAATAATAATTCTACTTTTTTCTAGAAGTTGATGTTTTCTATCAGTATAAAAAGTGTCAAACTGGTGTGAATATAAAAACCAGACTTATACGAACAAAGAAAGGATTGCAACTATAGTCTTAAAAATATACAGGGTGTTTTCAACGTTTGCATCTAGACACCTCTCGTAAAATTGGACAAAATGATATAAGGATTAAGGAATCTTTTTACTTTTCGAAATACGAGGTGTTAAAGTTATGAAAAATTAAATGTTTTAATATGATGGATGGATAAATTGATTTGACATTTGGCAGGTTGTTTTTAAATGTAAAAGGGAAATTTTGATGGAAAAACATGTTTCAATTATTGATCCAGTGGTGTACATTTGGAAGAATATGTTACCTTTCTCTCCCATTTTTCACGCCACTGGCATTTGAAGCTATTTTCATTTTATTCTGTATTCATCAATGGTTTTCACGTGAAAAAAAAATTTGTATCTTTCAAGATATGCGTTTTTCACGTAGAAACCATTAAGGAATACAAAATAAAATAAAAATAGCTTGAAATGCCAGTGGCGTAAAAACTGGGAGAGGAAAAGTTACTTATTCTTCCTAATGTACGCGACTGTATCAAGAATTAATTACATGTTTTTCCCGAGGTTTTTCCATCAAAATATGTCCTTTTACATAAAAACAACCTGCCAACCTGTAAGTGTACATGTAGTGAGCAATGTAAGGAGTGTAATTGAAATTATCCATAGTTTTTGCACAAGAAGTGTCTTTATAGTTTTGTCGTAGGCATTGTATTGGTGATGGTGAATAATAAAAGTTCCCAGTTAAAAAATCTATAAGTATATAATTATACATTCATAAAGTAATGAAAAATTACAAAAATACCCTTCTCAAAAGATATAATTCTTGGTAGTAATGAAAAAACTGGTAATGCTAGTATAGCAGCGTCAAGATGATAATTTGCCACACCCTTTACAGTCCCTATGCGAGTGTTTTTGCCTAGTTTCAGGAGCCCTTTTCGAAAGACAAGGAAATACGTCGAAAACTAGTTCGAAATGGCAATGACTCTTATTGAACGTGAACCGCCACGACCCCGGCTGCGGAAAACTGCGTTGTTGCCAAAGCACGAAAAAATTAACATTAAGGGGTGGAAAGATGCTGAAAACAAGAATTATTTTTCTGCTATAAATGGGTAAGTTATATACGATACGGCTAGGTTACCTATGTTTTTTTTAGTGAATTGGCATTAAAAAATGACAAAATTCTGTTTTCAAATATATAACTTTGCAGCTCCCATTAGGATGTTGTTAATAAAATATTCAAATTTATGCTCCCAATGATTTTCAAATGAAGCGAACTGGGTGGTTGTACTGTATTCGTACTTTTTAAATTTTGGTATTGAATGAATTAAGCTTTCATTACATTCGCGTACGACTTTTAACCGTACGTACAAAACCGTGATGTTTAGAATGGGCCTAAAGTTACATGGCATGTAAACAATGTTATTTTTAATGCAACTTCTGATTAAAAAGTTAATAAAAACCGTTTAAACAAAGAAATTCGTCTATATTTTCTTCCCATTCTTTCTGAATAGGCTATTAATATTTTCTAGTAAACCAGCTATTTGGAAATACATGAAATTTATTTATCAACTACATTCCTTGCCTTACTTGATTTTAATTTTAGCAGTAAAAGTTATTTTAATAAGTAAATAATTCACTATTATAAAGTTCCCTTCCAGTTATGATAATTGTATGAAAATACTGAAATTAAACAGTCGGATTTTATACTTGGCAACAGCGCATCGCCACCGCTTGGTTCGGTAGAAGTTTTGGCGGTCATTGGGTAAGGGGGCGGATTGGAGCGCTGCAACGGATCACGTGACGTCTGCAACCCCTATCGCGCATTGCAGCAGTTACTATGACTACGATTCTTCCGTCTTCGATACATGGTATTCATTGATTAAAGGCGTTACGAGGGAAGCACAAAATATTATCAAGTTACAAATAATACTTATAGTAAGATTAATTTGATATCCTACAGTGGGTGAAAAAATTATTAGGAATTGATGATGTTAGCCCGTTCTGATAGCTGTAGTGGCCGACATGGTATATAATTTATAATGCATTTTATGGCTCAGAAGTGATTTTTGACAGATCACACACTTCACATCAAGGCAGAAATTCATTCGCATGGCCACGCCCAGAAAGCAGTGCTACTACTTTAAGAAGACACTTGGTAGTTTGTATCTGTAATATTATCCATGCCATTGGACGTCTTTACTTTATGGAACTATGAAGCAAAAGGAATTAACATTTATTGTTTATATTCAAATAGATATCTTATTATCTATATTACTATGTTATACTCGAATAACTGTTTTACCACATTGTGTTGTAGTGTGATATTTTTACTCTTTTATAAATTTGTTCCACTTCTTTTTGTCAGTGGCCAGTGCAAGTTTTTCATTTCCGCTGTAATTTTCCCCTATTGTCTTTCTGGGCCTACATCTTTTTATTCTTTTGAATTTCTGCTTCCCATATATTTTAGTTAATTTAGTCTACTCCTTACGCTGCAAATGTCCCAACTAGCCCAGTTGTCTTCCCTCAATATACTCCAAAGTTGTGTGCATTTCCAGTTCTCCTCTTATTATTATTTTTCTAAACTTCTTTTTTTTGTTGCTCCTCTTAATCGCCTTAAAATAGTTAAGATACATTTCAGCCGCTTGTATTTTGCTTTTTTGTGTAAGGATGTGATGATTCACAGCCATACATTAACAATTAACACTGGTCTGTACACAAGTTTAAAAACCTTTAGTTTGGTGGTTTTTGAGATTTCCTTTTTATTGATAAAGTTTTTATTCATAATCTTAAACTCTTCTATTTATTTCGGCTTCCTGAGTTCCACTCTGATCTAACTATACTCAAAGATACTGAAATGATTCCACTTGTTCTATACTTTTATTTTCAATACATATTTCTATCTTTTCTGTTGAATCACCAATCAATCCTTCAATGTTCCTTTCCATATGTTTAGGTTTTATTGTAGTTGTCTTTTACTTTGTGACTATTATAAAAATATATGAGTATTTAACCCATTTTAATAATTATTTCACGTATACTTAACTAACTAAATAGATATTGTGCGAACTTAAAGCTGTCGGCTTTTTGTTCGACTGTAATTCGATATGATACCGTCATAAGGAGCAATTCTGTAAGCAAATGTTAAATTTTAACAGTTAAAAATAAAACAATCTGCTAACCAATTTTTGCTAGTCTTTATACATAATAAGCTTTAAATTATTAACGGAAAACTCTTTATTGGATACCATACATCGCCATACTTGTTGAAATTTGAATCATAATCTTGACTATGTATAGATTAAAACATTTCTTATAGCAGAAACTTCGTCAAATTTAACGGCGGACTGTTAATTTTTAACCACTTCTTATATAGTTGACCCTATAGTCCGCAATATAACGATTAGATAGCTGCATTAAAAATATTACGTCCACTATACCTAAAGCTATCTTATCTTATCAGTGGTAATATAGTCTATATTTCATTTAAAACACTATATACTATTATAAAGCCTTACAGATTCCCTTAAAATTGAAGAACAAAGACTTTGAAGTGCAATACAATGTCATTCGTGGCATATAGCCAAGAAAGTAGTTGTTGTTGTTGTCGTAGAGAACGGTTTTTGTTTAATTTTTAAAGACTCTGCAAGGCGCTATAATATTATTTATTTGCAAGAAACTGTAAATAAAGTAGATAAATGTTAACCCATTTTCTTTTAAAAAATAGACAAAGTATGATGTAGCTTGCGAAACAATTTGCCACGGATTGTAGTTACTCGGATCCGTCGAGGCGTAGCGTCAGTCCCAAGCAAAATAGATAATTATAGGGAACATAATTAGCAGACATTTGAATTGAAAATAAGTAAACACTAAGGTTCTGCTTTGCTAAGTAGTTCAGAGACCTTATCTCGCTATTATGAACTCGGAACAAAGTGAGATCGAAAAATCTGCATGTGTTAGGAGAGGAAGCCGTATTTATGGAAGGTGAGTACAAAAAAACAAATAATGGTATACTTGTTATGTGTAAAAGCAGTATTACAAACGAAAGGCAACTTCTTTTCAATTTTTGATGTAGCTATCGTATAAAAAAGACGCAGTAACCAACCAGTTACACTGCGCTTGATTCATGAAATTTTTTTTCAACTAGTCTGCGCAGGAAGAGCAGATTATTCTGGAATACATATTCTCCTCTAATTCACGAGGAGTCAACAATAAAACTTGCTTTTTTCAAGACTTCCAACGGCACCCCAGCTGTTCAGCTTCTACTTTTCCCAGGCATAAAACATTTCTAATGTTTTCTCTTAGGTGTGTGGTGAGTGGGTCTTGCGACCACCCAATAGAACTTTTGCGTACAATTGCGTTGGTCCAGACAAGTTCGGTGATATATTCCGAGCTAAGGCGACCAAACAATAATACACAGAGCAAAGCTTGCATTGCTCACCAAAAACCACGCACTTCAAGAAAAGGCCATTACAGTATGAACAAGTTTATGCTTGTCGCGCGAGGAGCCTCCTCCCCGAATGTTTTCTGTTGATTACTCTTTCACTTGTAGTTTTGCTTGTCATTTCTCTTGTTTTGTAATGTCTAACGTTGGTACTTTGTATTACTTTATTATACCCTTGACACAACCTTCTTCTGCCTACCTCCGCCACCACCCACGACTCCAATTCCGGTTCCAATCAAACCACTTACGTTTCATTTCAAATTTGTAGTAACGACAAGCTAAAATGGTCTATGAACACTTTCCTACCTTTCAAGGCCCCAGGAGTCGATGAGATTATCCCAGGATTGCTCCAGCAAGGATAAGACATCAGCCTGGAAGGGAAAATTGGGGATCCTGTTCTGGAAAAACACGCCATAGAACACTTATGAAGCAAGTGGAGTGGTGACGACGAAATTCAAATACTAGCCAGTATATGCATTTCGGGAGCACCACTATGGTGGTGAATGAACAAGATACTCATTAAGTATTTTCAAAACATATTCGATACAGACTGCAGTAACAGGTTAAAAAAAATAAATAAAACTGGGAATCTGATATTGTTCAATAACAATTAAAAATCACTGATGGTTTTCATCGAATTTATTTATTGTAACTTGAAAACATTTCTCTATTAAATGGGACTGTTTCCATCTCTAGCACAGGTTATAAAATTAAATTACACGTAACGTAATAATTGTTGATAGACCGTCAACGAAAATAATAATGACCAAGCGTTTAATGGTTTAAGGAATCGTTTCTTTATACCAAGGTCATTGTTATTTAGTCACGAAGGAATGAAAGTGATAGTGCTGATTATAATAAAGTTGAATAAAATTGTTATTTAGATGCGGTTCCGGTTTCAACTGTAACAATAACAATTCATATTCTCATTTTTATAGTCGTTTGTATTTTTTTCAATATTTAGAACCATTATATTTTCTCTTATTTTTTTGGGAATCAAACCACAATAATGTTTTTTCATTTTTTATTTCGACGTTTCGGTAGCGTTCCAGCTACCGTTGTCAAGATGAATTGATTTTTAAATAATTTTTGGTCCCTATCTGACACAACGAAAAAATTTGTGTCAGATAGGCACCAAAAATTATTTCATTACTAGTTAATCTTGACAACGGTAGCTGGAACGCTACCGAAACGTCGAAATAAAAAATGAAAAAACATTATTGTGGTTTGATTCCCAAAAAAATATGAGAAAAAAGAATAAGTAATGCCAAAAGGAACGTACAGAAGATATTTACAACCATATTTATGATCGGGACAAAAATCGATTTCTCCAGGATTATTTCAAAAAATTCAAGGATTTCATTAAAAATTTCAGGAAAAAATTTAAGCTCTTGTGATATTATAAGTAAGAATATATTGAAATTTTGATCAACTCAATTTATTCGTTTAAAAAATTGTGGTTTAAACAATTTCTGACCGTTAATATATATCATTGTAATCAGCATTCTAGATATTCTGGACGTGATTATGAATAAAAATTCCATTCAAATAATTTCTGGAGCACTTGCCACCTAGTCTATCTTATCATATTCTCCGGAATTCTATTAGTAAGTAAATAAAATGTACAAATAATTGTTCTATTCATGTCCTAGCATACCAAAATTGGTTTACTTCTGAACAGTCTACTGAGTATCTTAATAAACAAATAGAATGGATTTTCTGTTACCTTCATTTTTTGTTTTTTTTTTAGTGAACCAGTTTATTGAAGGCATTAAAAATTCGTTACCCACGGAAGAACGGAAACGTATAAGGATAAATTTTTCCCACAATTATTATTATATCACTTATGGTTTTGCGGTTACAAATAATAACATTACTAAAATTAATTTGAGTTTCATAAGCGGAAACCACAAGAAAAACAAAATAATCTCGTACGATATATAGAAAAAACGAGCCGCAATTTTGAGCTGAAATTTGTTGATAATCATTTTTTGTTTTGAATTGTAAATACAAAAATTTTTAACGGTTATACAACCACAAGAAGATTTAGGTTAAGAGAGTAACTACTACTACTTTTCTGATATAATCAGCGTCACTACTGTTTTTTATATGTATTGGGAAAAGTAGAATTCGATAGATGGCGCTCCGAAATGTCAACGTCATCTTAGCAACGAGTAAAACAAATCAGCTGCCGAATAAACCCTTTGATTCTTAAGTGGTTTTATTTTGCTGTTTTAGTTATTTTCAGTGTGTGTTTTGTAAAACTTTTGCTTTTTCTTTGATTCTGCTTTAGTATTTTGTGTTGTTAAACTAAATTTTGACTCCTAATATTTTTATTTTTGGAGTAATAGGTATGGTTGATATTTGTGAAAAGTACACAAGCGTCAATTAACAGTTTTAGGTCTGATTTCGTGTTTTTATTTTATTTTTGATATAGTTATATCTACAAAAGTTGCAGGGAAGGTAGGTTTGTATTGAGTAATATTTTAAATATTTAATACCGACTTATTTTCTCTTTGATCTGCAATGAAAACAAAAAATAGAGTGACATAACCTCTTCCATGATATCTCTGATTATATAAAAATATTACCTCAGAATTGATGACAGTTGAGTTAAATAGAAAAACACAATTTTAAACTTGTCACTGACACAAAATTGAACAAATAAAGTACAAATTTACGTTAATTACGTTGCTTTGCATATCATACAAAAACAATGCAAAACGAATTATTTTACTCGTTGCGACAGTTACAATTTTTTCCGCCAGAGGTCTCATTGAATTCTACTCCGCCCAATTAAGATGAAGTATGACAATAGTGTGTGTAGACTTATCCAAACGTTAATGTGTGACACGCACGTGTTTCATGTTCAAGTACGCAGAGATGATCAGCCGTTATTATAAAAATAAAAGTTTGCAAAAGTGCTTGTTGAAATTTTTTTAGAACTGCTTAGATTAACATATAGTTCTAAAAATATTAAAATTAAGCTGAGATAAAGGTGCTATACTAATAATATACGGATATTGAGAGGATGAAACTAGTTTATATACGTTGTTACTACAAAAATAGGGAATATTTTAATTTAGGTTTATTTATAATAAAATTCATATTTACAGAGCGTTTTCTGAATCTGGACTACTGGGACATGGAATAGACGTTTCTAAAAGGTGAGACAGAAAGCTGATTCAATCAAGGAGTTGTTCATTTATACGTTTGGGTTGGGCTCAACAGTCCAGGCACTTGAACTGAATATTTGTACCATTACCTATGTCATCTGCCTACTTACATTTTAGAAGCTTCGTGTCTTCTATATGGGCCACCAGTTTATCTGGAGCGATCTTCAGTAGTTGTGATGGTTGTATTATTTCTACTCCAAAGTGCTTCCGTCTGAGTAAGTTCTCACAGAAGCAGAGTATGTGAGTAGGTGTTTCATCGAATAGTTCCCATTTTCTGCCCATAGGTTCACCAACTTTGCCCATCCTGTGCAGATGCTTCCTCGGGGTACAGTGTACAGTCTGGTCAAGAGATAGTAGACTATAAATCTATACTTAACAGAAGGACAACAAGGCAAACACTTCAGCCTGCTGCAGATTACCCAAGAAACAGTTTACATGATCACGTTGGAAGCACGTAAACATGTAATTGCTATACAAATTAAGAGTGAGTCATTGTCTATATTTATCCTTCACGAAATAGTAGGTAGATCACTTTCATTTTTGATCGTGTTCCTCCTCATTATTCCAGCTCCTTGGTCTCCTACACCAATTAATAAGTTTTTAGCTGGGTGTTTGCTATATAGTTCAGCGTTGCCAAAGGCTGTTATAGCTTCTCCACTCTATGCTTCTTCTACGCTTTGCTCGCCGTTCCACTATGTTTTCAGTCAAATAGTGCACTTCAATAGAAACATAGGCATGTGTCATTTTCTTTGGTTAGTATATCCGTGCTTATCGTTTTTTTGGAACTCCAACGTAGAGCCTACGAAATATTGCACAAGGCATTCCGTGTCACCATTGCGCATCTGTAGGCGTGGTTGCACCAGTTGCCAAGGTAAATTTTGTCGGCTGTATGTATTGAGGTATTGCAGAGTTTATTCTAAGAATTTTTTGTCACTAGCGGTTCGTTGTTATTGGAGTACAGGGTATTGGGTACAGGGTACAGGATATTGGGTACAGGGTACTTGGGTTTTTAGATTTCCTTCTTACGGTGTGATGTTATTGGAGTACAGGGCACATTGATAGTACCGAAACTGAAATTTATAACTACCATATTCGGTCTAGCTACCCGTTAGAATAAACTCTGAGGTACTGTGAATTAAAGTTAGCAAAAAGTTTCGATCTTCCAGTTCTTTCTACTCAAATTGTTTTGGCAAACTAAATAATTTATTCAATTTATACGTATGTTGGAGAAAATCTCAATTGAGTCCTTCCTGAATAAGTGTTTAATATGAAGGAAATATAAACATATATAACATATAGAATTTTGAATTCACTGAGTTGTCGTTTTTATTTCGTGAGGCACCTACATCTAATAAATACTTTTGTTAAGACTGATTCATAGTTGAATACGTTCTTTTGGTTTGGTTAGAAATATAATGTCAATAAACTTCATAACTTACTCATCACGGTCATTGTACATAATATAATAATTGATTCCAAACCACAGTTTTGTGAGCAAATGATTCCAATTATTCAATAAATGACCTTGATAAAAACCTAGCAAAGTGGAAAGCCTGATTGTGTTTGTGTCTTTCAACAAGTTAATTATCAACTGTGAGGGCAAGGAACAAATAGTACACGTTAACAAATATTTGGGGCAAGTGAAAATCTGGCAGCTTAGCTTTCCCAAATAAAGTGTCATGAATGATTAATAATCAATTACAATAATATTTTAATGGTAGATATTTCTATCTACCTGTCAATAACGGGAGAAAACTTGACCCTATCGCAGTGACCATAAATTAATTTGTGATTAGCAAGTTGGACTAGGTGGATTATTAATTGCTAAACTTTGTAATTAATATTTTTATCATATACGCTAATGAGGAAAGTGACAACAGAATGATTGACAGCGGGCCATTTCAGTTTAATGAAACATTTTGGAAGAAATAAAGTTTATCAGAGATCCAAAAATTGGAAACAAATAGGGACCGGTCCAGATTAGCTGATTAGCTTACTTTCAACATTTTTATAGCATTCGTAATTTCCAAACGAAAGGTCTGATTTAGCAAGAAATTTACATGAATGTTGATTATAAAACTATTCAATTGTATAGAATAAATATAATAATATTATATAATCTTTTGAAAATACCCGTGCTTTGATTGACTAAGGGCCGATAATTCCAAAATCGCCTCGGTTATTTTCAAGAAGTGAATGATGGTCATTTTCAACATTTAATTTAATTTCAAAGTTATCAAAATTTTACATCTTAAAAAGTAATTTTCGCAGTTATCATTGCACCAAATTTGAAAAAGCTTTATATTGCTGGACAGAAAACTTCCCTTTTCAACAAGGTTCCACACGACCCCCTTTCTTATTTAAAATTTTCAAGGGGTGTTTATAATTCAGAGGTGCTCCTGGAGGGAGGGGGATAATATTTTCATAATGTAAATTGTCAATTTGAGAATAAAAATCCAACTGTTTCAGGTTTTTTCACATAATACAAAATTATTGATCAATTCAGGGGAGCATTGTCGATCGAATATAGAAACATCCTGCAATAGATAGAAGGTAATAAATAGTAAGTAGAGAATGGTTTCAATTTTGTAATTTTATTCCGTCAACAAATAAAATGATTATTTGAACTATTCCTGGAACTGCCGCGGTTGTACGAGTTAAATTAGAACACATAATTTGTGTATCCGGTGAAACTACAAAAAGATTCAGCACGTGAAGTTGTTTTTGACACTGTTTTATAGTTTTCGGTGGATCGTAAAAAAGTACCAAAATTTTCAGTATCTCGAAGGAAAACACGATATAAAGCGAAAATATTTTTATATAAGGGATAAACTAAAAAAACCACATTAATTATCATACTTATTAATCTTGCAATTAGTTTAAAAATTGTTAATAAAAAATTAACCAAATTAGCAGCATCGATGTTTAGTATATTACATAACGTGTGCGGAAAGTGACATTTTTCACACGAGTGGGAAATATTGTAGCACGAAGCATGAGCCGAGTGCGACAATCACTCGAGTGTAAAAATCACTTTCGCACGAGTAATGTACAGTATTTTTCCTACGATCACGTGATAATTTCACCAAATAATGTGTAATCAACATCTGACATATTAATAGACAAAATGTTACAATTAAAGTCAACATAATTGATTTCAAAATTAACAATAACTATCAATAGTGACAAAAATTCAAGTAGTCTAACTATATAATATATTATATAATATTATATAATTGAAAGTGAAATTATTATTGTTCATCATACATCATACTTCATACATGTACTTATCATGAATACCCTTCAAGATGATTACATTTTCCTACTATTATAACAGGTGATTTGGATTGGTTGGTACAACATCGGACTTCTGACGAAGAGTACGCGGGATCCATCCTAGATAACTTGATAAAGCTACAGTTAAAGTTGATAAAGCAGTAAAACTTTGGTTTCATTCGCCTTTTCGTGATAAAATGTCTAAACGACCATGGTTTGTCCCCCCTAGTTTTAATCTTGGGTATGCCCTTGTCCCCTTTTCAATAAAAAGTAAATCAAACTATGTTATATTATATTTTATACGTGCAACGATGTCAACACGTTGACTTTTTCAAAGAAAGTAAAGACAAACTTACGTCTTATCATATTTCACATAATTTTCCAAGAATCTTAAGACGTTTTGTTTTTCGAAAAGATAAGAACCACCAAGGAGTGGGTGTCGTTAGTTGCATAATAAATGGATTATGTTACCTACTACCAAACTAACTGCTGCTGTTGACTTAATGAATGTTCATGATACACACCTGAAACAAAAAAATAAATATTAGTTAATATGTTGCAACGCAGCATAATTACATGGAAAATCAGATATATCACGGCTTAATAGTTTAGTTTAGAAAACTGAAGAATATGATTCAAGACATCACATAACAAAAGATAAGTAATGTGGCCGAGTAGCCACACAACCATCTAAAACTAATTTTATTATCCCTCGGGATCAATACTTTTTTCTGGATAAAAGGTATCCTATGTCGGTCTATATAACCCCGAAAATTTTTTAATGATCGATTAGGTGATGACATTCGCATTTATATATATTTAGTGCGTTAAGCACAAGGAACTGATATTCGCATTCATTATATATATTTAGTGGCATTAAGCACAACGAACTCACATTCGCGTTCATTATATATTTAGTGCGTTAAGCACAAGGAACTCACATTCGCATTCATTATATATTTAGTGCATTAAGCAGAAGGTCAGTTTCTTGTACTTAATGATCGATTGGGTGATTAGTGTGTTAAGCACAAGGAACAAACCTTCGCATTTATTATATATTTAGTGCGTTAAGCACAACGAACTCACATTCGCATTTATTATATATTTAGTGCGTTAAGCACAAAATACTGACATTCGCATTTTATATATATATTTAGTGCGTTAAGCACAACAATATCACATTTGCATTAATTATATATTTAGTGCGTTAAGCACAGTGAACCCTCATTCGCGTTTATTATATATTTAGTGCGTTAAGCACAACGAACTCACATTCGCGTTAGTTATATATTTAGTGCGTTAAGCACAAAAAACTGACATTCGCATTCATTATATATTTAGTGCGCTAAGCACAACGAACTAACATTTATATTTACTATATATTTAGTGCGTTAAGCACAATGTACACACAATCGCATTTATTATATATTTAGTGCGTTAAGCACAACAATCTCACACTCGCGGTCTATTATATATTTAGTGCGTTAAGCACAACGAACTCACAATCGCATTTATTATATATTTATTGCGTTAAGCACAACAATCTCACACGCCTTCGATACGCGCGTACAGTTATACTTTCTCTCTCTTTCAAGCTGTTTTTCTCATATTTTCCTTGTCGTACTTGTGTAATCCAGGAAGGTTCCATAAGAAATTACGTGATCTGTATATTTAGTGCGTTAAGCACAGCGAACCCTCATTCGCGTTTATTATAGATATATATTATTATATTAAGCACAAAAAACCTCATTCGTATTTATTATATATTTAGTGCGTTAAGTATAACGAACTCACATTCAAATTTATTATAAGTGCTTGTTAAATACTGCAAATAATATCAAGACAAATTCAATTATTCACTACCTAAAGCTTAATCACGTGTTGCTGCGACATCTATATAGTTAATAATTCCAAAAAAATGTCAATTATTGTCACAGCTCTTAAAACATGAGCGACATAATAGTTTAGATGTCGCACTCGTCTTAGAGATCGTGTGCGCAGCCCGATATAGCCAAGCGGAGGCCTATTCTCAGCGTTAATTTAAAATAACTAGCAATAGAGATAGAGTTTCTGATGTGAAGACTTTCTTATCGGAAATTTCCTTCTATTTGAGAATCTCGGATTCCAATGATCTTTTATGGTTTCAGAGTATTTCGAGAAAAATTGAATACTTACATTTTCTTTGTCCCAATTTGTTTATACCTTGTGCAATTTTTTAGCAGCTATTGATATATTTTCCGTATCTAATGAGCTATCGCTAATACTTTCAGGAGCTTTTAGTTTTATTCAGTTTTATTTATGATTAACAAGTTTTTTTTGCATTGAAAACAATACTTCAAATTACACTTGAAATCAGTAAAATAAATTTTACATTATTTGAAAATATTTAATCAACTTAACCAAACTTTTAGTCGCGTCTGATGGCACATGCACATTCATGTGTTTCGTCTCGAATTACTAATAAACCACAGCCTACCGAGTATTTTCATCTACACAGTCTACTGTTTTTATTGTATTCTCTTTCATTGTACATGCCACCTACGATGGATCTCACACGAAAGTCTAAACGAAACAATGGATCAAGTGACACTAAAATTTGAAGGAGTACAAGCAGCACAGGATTTTTTTTGGTTTTGTATTTTTTTAATGTGTTTTTCAAGATCACGGAGCAAAAGTAATTGGAAACGTGTTTAATCAGTTCGTACATGAAACGCTCACGGTCCGTTCCACTTAATTTCAGTAAAGATAATAATTTAATTTTCAAGTTCCTATAAATAATATCGAAAATCGCTTCAATCAATAATTATTATACTTAGCTTTGTTTACTTTTAATTTGAGTCACCGTGTTATTCACAGACTCATTGGTAGGGAATAATGGATATTGAAATATATTTTAAAACAACTAAAATATATGTTAGGAGTCTGTCAACAAACGTGAAAACACAAATAAATGCACCACTTTTAAAAATACAATCGTGCGCCAATGATACATGGTGACGGATAGGAGGTGATCAACCCAGAAGTTTTATCCCTATCAGTATATACAACCATGGAGTTGTACCCAAGACAGCAATATAAAAATTACGCAGATCTTTCAAAATAAAGAAATACGTGCTATGGCTAACGCTCATGGTTTGTAAAAAGTGTAGACATCCACAGAATCTTGGAATACTGTCGAAGAAGATATTGAAACTTTCGCAAAGACACGCGAGGACCAGCTTCACCTTTATGGCAATGTAGTGTGATGCCTTTTGGCCCAATATATAATATGAATATTTAAAATAAGAATTAAATTTCCCAAAAGGTTCGAACATTTCATTGTTATATAAATATAAATAAAAGAAGGTTATTGTCAAGTTTAAGCGTGGTGCAAGACAACAACAATTATATGTTAATCTGTTTTGCTCGAACTTGACCAGTTATATAAATATTGAGGATTGATCAGAAGAAGAAGTCGATACAGATTAATTGAAGAAGACTATTCTACATAGTTGAATAGTCCCCTACTAGTAATTAATTAACCCTTACGTATAAGTATGCTATACGGCTAGGTACTTATGCATAGTATTAGTTTAGTATGTAGTGTAATGTATTTCATAAATAAATCAAACATCTTAAGATGATCCTCAAAGTGGCCCACAACACCACCTATTCAGAAGCCCTTTCACACTTATAATCCACGTAGGAAAATCTCGGAAAAGAAACAATTTCCCATGGCTTTTCCAACAACTTTTATTGTACGGCACTTCTGTCAAATCTTTATTTATATGTTGTATAATCTACAGAAACCAATGACGTACAGTTTGAAATCACCTTTTTAGGGGGTAGAAAATGAGTTTTTAAAAATTTTCCTAGATTTTTCGAACGATTATTTTTGAACGCCATAGAGTCTGGACCGATCTCCTATGATTCTACTATCAAATGTAGCAAACGGCGTACAGCTTCATATCACGGTTTTAGGGGGTGAAAAATGAAATATTCAGTTTTCCACTACGCTTTTCTGCACAAGAGAAAATGTACGCCATAGTGCTGGAACCGATGGTGGCATGATAAACTATCGTTCTGAATGGGTTTGCTGCTGTTTCAAATCGCGACACTTTTTTCCCCATGGGCTCATAGTCTAGTAGAATAACGTCTGGATTACAAGCAGATTGTTTGAGTATTGAAGAGTACCAAACCACGTGAGATTATATAGAATTTTGTCGAAAAATAGAGCTTAGAAGGCGGGTGAATAGTGAAAAATCGAATGTTTTACTGAACAGGTTCTTGATGAATGGCTTTTAGTAGGATAAGTAACTTAATCAGCCGAAAATAAATGATTGATCTCTGGACCACTGGACAGTGATTTATTTAAAAAAATCCTAGTGTAACGTAGAGTATAAAAATATGTTATAAATACCTTATCTGTTCTGTTATTTTTTCCACATTAACAATAATTGTTAAATTCCGTAAATAACATTTATTAATCATAAAGTGATCCCATGGTCAAAATAATACAAAAGAAAGTTGAGTGGCTACATTGCTACATACTAAACTTGTTAGTCATGGCATGGGAGGCAAAAGGTTTTTAACACTTAAAATGTCTGTTAACTAAAGAGCCGTGGCTGGGCAATGTTTCCTAGAAGAGCATTTAATGAAACTTGTCCGTAGTCGATGTTCAAGCAACCAATAAAGAATCGGTATTTCTTTCTTTTAGTCATTAATTTAATTAAACTTTATTTGGTAGGCTATGAGTAAATAGCATATTATGATTTGGAAATTATGCAGTATTTGGAAGAAAATCTTGAAGGATTTGTTAACAAAAGTGTGAAAAATACTTTTTTACATTTTTCCAATCATCAAAACACTCCTGATATGCGTTTTTTTTTGTATTATAGTACGGCCGCTCTTAGGCACGAATTCACCAACCTTATTTTAGGAACTTCCACCAAGTAATTCATAGGCAAGGAGATACCTAAATCCGATATTTGCCGAAAAAGGATGTCACCTACCTCTAGTTAAAAAAATAAATATATTTGGAAAGTTTTCTACATAAAATTGGTACCACTGTCTAATATTATCCTGAAAACCGAATCATAACTAACAAATATAGTAAAATTCAATAGTTCATGTTTAATGTATTCATGTTTTGTGTTTCCATGTGGATTTGTGATTTTTGGTATTTATTTATATTGATCAAAATGGAAGGGAAAGAGAATAAAGCTGCCAATTTAACGGAAAAAGAAAAGCTGAAATTACTCTATTTATTACAGAGACGCAGCGAAATTTTTGTAGTGTAGCAACTTCTCTCACTTTTAAATTCAATAACACCTTCCATTTTTTCTCTAATATTTGTCTCAAAATCATTGTTACGCAGACGAATTACCTACTCGTTTTCGGGTAAGAAAAATTATTATTCTGCGATATCTATAGGAAAAAATTACTTGAGATAAAGTCCGGTGAATACATCGACAGGCATGAGGCCAAAAAACGGCGCACAATTTCAAAATATTTTTCTTATTGACCATAATACCTTCTGACAAAAATTAATAGAGAATAGACGTTACACAATTTTAATCAATTGGTAAAAAACAATTTTATACAAATTAGGTTCTGTTACGACTGGGATTTAAAGTCAGGTAGTAAGTAATTAATGTTAATTTGTTTTGAACGATTAGTTCCCACACCCACATATAGGAAAATTAATTTATGGATAAACATGTAAACAATATCATAAACAATGATACAGATATTTAGAAATATTTTTCAACGTGAAAGACGTTGAAATGTTTTAAATTTAACGTACAAGGTCAATAAACAATAAGATATTTAAATGAATTTAATTTTAATTAATATCAAAATGGAAGGAAAAGGATAGTAGCAGAATAGTGTAAACATAAATTGAATAGATAATGAAATATATTTTCAAAATATTTGTTCAATTTTTTTGAAAACAACAACTTCCACACACCCATGTGTATTAATTAAATCTTCGTTACCAAAAATTATTTCAAGTAATATATTTTCAAAATTTACAATCAAATTTTGTTTGTTGCTTATTATCAACTACTGTAATTGCCTCTGTGCTTATTTATGCAATAAGCTTCTTGTTCGTAAAACTCCACATGAATGAAAATAAAAAGGATTAGAATTTAAGACTTGTCTTGTATTTGAAAGGTTTCCCTTCTACATTTTCCGCGAGAGCGATATCGAGGGTTTTTCAGGGTATAACGAAGTTCTAATACTTTCATAAGTCTTCGTGACTTTGGGGAATGGGAATATTAAATTTTTCATAGTAATATGCTAAAGCAATTTCAACAAAGTTGTTGTGATTTATTTTGTAATAACGGAATCTGTAGAAAATTCAAATACACGAATTTATTCAAAGATATTGGACAATAATTCACTCAAGCAGAATCTCAATATTCTTTGCCTGCAGTCGCGCATAATGACTAATTATTATATTCAAAAGAAGTCGACAAATAAATGCCGAAGATTGCTACTTCACACTCTAGACCAAGATCTCGTTAATCCCACTAAATTTGGTCAAATAAGCTAGAAAGCTAATCCCTGACTAGGATAGGCTATATTTATTACTAGAAAAAATTAGAGATCCCTAGAAATAGTTATTTTTGCATCTAGTGTTCGAAATGATACTTTGGTGATCGAAAATTGAATTTTTTAACCAGGCGAAGCCGAGTAAAAAAATTATTCGAAACCACCAAAAAGTAGTTCGCGCACGAGATGCATGCAAACAATATTTTTTCTGGAAACGTTAAAATATTATAAATAAGAAAATAGTGTTGAGCTGTTCCTAATAAAATTTTCACTGTTACTATGTTCTCAACCCGAATTATCTGGTTAAGGAATAAGTAGCTCCTTTAATCCTATCTCTAGGATTCTGAAGTGCTGTGCAGTTGGAATGTTAATATTGTAAATAATAACTAGTTATTGTAAAATTCTATTATTATTTTAAAATTATTTAATTGTTATTCATTTAAAAATTAATAAGAATTTGGAGTTTTGCTTCATTTTTTCAAAGATTGAAAGTCTTATTAATTCACATACAGTGTGCGAAATACTTCGCTCACGGTTTCATGGTAACGTAAGAATCCGAAAAAAAGTGTCACTTCGCATATTGTCATTTTTTGACGTTTGTAGAAAAAATATATTATTAAAAGAAGTCACTTCCGGTGTCTGTTAGCTTGAATCTTTTAAACTACTCAACGAATTGGGAAAAGTAGAATTCAATAGATGGCGCTCTTAGAAACGATTATAACAAATCAGCTGCCGCATTAAGCCCTTTGATGTTTAAGTGGTTTTATTTTGCTGTTTTAGTTATTTTCAGTGTGTGTTTTGTAAAACTTTTGCTTTTTCTTTGATTCTGCTTTAGTATTTTGTGTTGTTCAACTAAATTTTGACTCCTAATATTTTTATTTTTGGAGTAATAGGTATGGTTGATATTTGTGAAAAGTACAACAAGCGTTCAATTAACTCTTTAGTTTTATTTAGTTTAGTATGGTAGTCATATCTACAAAAGTTGCAGGGAAGGTACGTTTGTATTGAGTAATATTTTAAATCTTCAATACCGACTTATTTTCTCTTTGATCTGCAATGAAAACAAAAAATAGGATGACATAACCTCTTCCATAATATCTCTGATTATATGAAAATATTACCTCAGAAATGATGACAGTTGAGTTAAATAGATCCCACAATTGATAATACTTCCTTAATTCCTCTAACAGACATTAAAATCACCATCAAGGACCATATTTATAACACCTGGCAGCAATTGTGGAACGTGAACGACGCAAAGCCTAAAGAAATCAAACCTCGAGTGAGATCAAAGCTACCTCTTCCACGGGGAAGAAAAAACCAAATCATTATCAAACGCCTCCGTATTGGTCATACAGCATTGTCACATCTACACCTCATCACAAAAGAAGAACCACCAAGATGTAATTGTAATATACAACTTTCATCTAGTCATATCCTAAAAAGCTGTCCACAGTACCATCAAGCCAGAACGATAGCACAATTACCAGAACAAATTGAAGATTCCCTAGATTTAAAAATGGACAATGTAATAAACTTCCTGAAGAACACTGACTTATTTAACAAAATTTAAAATTTGTATTTAATATTTTTGTATAATATTACACTCCCGCTAATAACCCAAGCGGTTGATGCGGTAAATAAATGAAAAAAAAAGTATTTACGGAAATTACGTTGACTTGCATATAATACAAAAACAATGCAAAACGAATTATTTTACTCGTTGCGACACTTACATTTTTTCCGCCAGAGGTCTCATCGAATTCTACTCCGCCCAATTCTAATGCAGTTTTCAGCAATAGATAGAGTGATTCAGGAATTTTTAACTAGCGACCCGCCCAAGTGCAATGTATTATAGATATATAAACGGCTGGACCGATTTTGATGAAGTTTTTTGTGTTAGTTTGAGTAAGTAGCTGGATGTTTTAGAATAACGATTAGACACGGTAGGTGACGCTGCAATCATACTGCACAATTCCTAAACGGATGTGCCGATTTTGATGAAATTTAGCATAGAGTTTTTTTGATACGGTCATTTAAAAAAATGGGCAAAGAATTAGATTGTCTGAAAAATTGAAAGAAGATTCAGGAAGGTCGAATTTTCAAGAAATATATTCATTCTATTAAAAAATTATCTGATTTTTCCACCAAAAATAAGTAACGATGAGATATTTTTTCATCAAAATAAAAATAGTCAAAATTTAATATAAGCAAGGAATTTTAAAAGTAAAATGACTAAATGTGATTTTACCTCTCTATCCGTGACTAACAACTTTAGTATGTGGTCTCATCTTTTAGTTTTTTTTTATTATAATAAGTTATGAGGATGCAAACATTCATATGCATATTATATGAGTAAATGCGCCGTTTCAGTTTCAAATTATATTATTTTCGATGTTTATGGGATTCTTTACCCGAACAAAATAAGAACCCGCTCGAGAGTTGTAGATTTACCACGACGTTGTTTATTAGTATATGCATTTTTTTAAATCTTTCATATTATTGGCTGCCAATGACCTTTTATTATGTTTTTTAAACGTCGTTTACAAAGTAGCTTATATTATTTATTAAAATATGATTTGATACTTTTATAAAAATTATGATGAGAGGTTATTTTTTGATCAATAGGAACAATGGGATGTTTGCAGAGAACGGAACTATCGTGGGGTTAACATTCAGATGGCAGTACACTACTATGGAATAACAGTGTTGCCAATCCTTCTACCATTAAAAGCTTTGCTAATTTGATTGTCGTTAAATTAAGATATGTTCAAGAAAAAGGGGGTCAAAGTTTCTAAAATACTTTTATAATGAAGATAATTTGTTGGTTAATAACAAGTATTACATTTTATTAACTACTTTCAGGACAAATAGTTCAAATCTTCAACAATAACTGCTTGCAATCACAATAAATCACTTTACATTCTTTGACTTCACTTGCGGACATTTTGACATCTGCATGACACAAATAACTGCGACAAATAATAAGAGTTATATTTCGTTAATTCTAAATTATCCTTTAATATCTGCAATTGTAAATAAATAGTTTAGTGTTATCAAAAAAAAATATTTAGTTCAAAAATACCCAAGTTGTTATTTCATTTCCACGAATTGTGAATACTTTTTAATCCAAAAATCCCAGTTTACTGAACAAGGTAGACAAAGGAACTCTTAACCAAGCTATTGAAGCTGGGTAAGACATTTGAGGACAGTTAGCGACCTGGTGACTGGACACTGCACCCTTGTGAAACACCAGCACAAAATGGGTGTTTAATCCTAACAAGCTCGCTAACAAGGTATGTAATAAAAAACGTGGGGTGTCTACCATTTCTTTTTCTATGAGAGTATATTTTCTATGATTGGCCTAAATTTCAATTATTGAGTGTGAAATCGTATATAAAGTTATAGAACTGAATCTACAAAGTTTGTTTTGAATTTAGTTTATTGGCAGAACGTGCTAACTTTTATATTAGATGGAGTTGCTGAAACAGCTCAAAGTTTATTTGAATATAGCCAACATTTTACATCCATGCCAGGTATGTATTGTAAAACCTATGTACTCTGGTGAAACTGGTGTTTATTTTATAACTTTTGGCTATTCAGCAGCGCATCTAACTTTGCGACGCTACCCAACACTGTTTGCTAACGAGATTGAGATTATTATAAAAAAAATTGCCATTTTATTTGGGTCTTTTACTACAAAATAAATTTCACTGAAGAAAACTCGCATGTGATTGGATTTTTAAATATATATCAATGGTCTATTTTATTATTGAATGTTAACACTATATACACTGTTATGTTTTTATAAGATGCGACATAGGGATACATGTACAACTTTTATACCAAAAAGCGTTCATAAAAAATAATAACAGATTTGGAAAGGTCGTTGAAAAATAAGTTCAAATGCACTTTTAATTTTCTTAAATTTTATCTGGTTTAATACGAAACATAGAAGGTATGTCCAAAATCACCAAAAAAGCAGTAACTATAATAAATTCAAACTCAAGCTGACGAAGATGTAAACAAACAAGAACTTACGACTATCTGTTCAATATGAAACTGTCGAAAACTTCCAAAGAATAGTCGACCATTGCATTCGTATGACGGTGTACTGGTGATTGTTTACATCATTGATTTTCAAAGTGGTCGG
Organism: Galerucella tenella; assembly: GCA_910591685.1. Lineage (NCBI taxonomy): Eukaryota > Metazoa > Arthropoda > Insecta > Coleoptera > Chrysomelidae > Galerucella > Galerucella tenella. Next base: position 55,342 of record CAJUYH010002744.1, read on the forward strand.
GAGACTCGACGGGGTCTACGTTGGCGTTGTAGTTCACATTTTAGGTCAAGTTTTGGGAATATGGTAGAAATGTAGCTGCGAGACCAGCAAAATTTTCAAAGTGGTCTATGAAAGTTTGGGAGCCTCTGGTTTACATAGTCGGTTGCTTGGGTTTGAATTTAGTATAGTAAGGCAATATTTAGAAGTTGAAGAGGGAGTAACGGACTTTTTTACACAAGACTATCGTAGTTGTTAATAAACTTCAAAGTGTAAAAAGGGCCAATGACCGATCCGTCAGGAACATCCAAATAAAAGTAATAGCCTGTTACAATGTCAGCCCACTTACAAACGTGTAGGTGTTATATTACAACTACAAGACCGGTATCGGCTTTCGGTGTAATCCATTCATTGTTATGAGAATGATTATAGACATGTATTGAACAAGCATTCCATTTCATTTTCGATGTTGCACATTTAACTCAATCTATGGATATTTATCAATTGAAATTTGGTCAAAAGCTTTCTTGTGATCGAATACGTGGAGGTTGTTCAAACCGCCAGGACATTTCAGCCCAAACATGCTCGATGCAATTCATACCTTGTGAGCATCCCAGTAAACTCATGATGTTTTCTACCCGGTGGTCGTTCACAAGTCTTGCTTGGTGAGGACGAGCATTATCATCAATAATGCTCCTGCCTGTGGCGAGGGCAAATGGTACGACTATAGGCTCAATAACCATCCAATCTGAACATGATTTTTATAGAATAACCATAGCCTGTCAATCTTTATTGAACTTCTATGACACTTTTTCCTTACAAGTGTTGTACTACAGAAACTACCATTGGCATCTTATCAAATTTGGATGGTTTCCTTTACTGAAAGAAGAGTTACAGGCTTTAGGAAAAATGTTCTTAGATTGTTATCGGAGTAATAATATTCTTTGTTAGTTTTGAATATTTGAATATTAAAAAATGAACACTTTTCCAAATTTGTTATGGGCTTCTTCAAGCTCTGCCAGCGTTGTACGAAAACCATAATTACCACACCCTCCGAATTACATAATTGGTGATTTTTATCGAAAGGCCTGACCTGCTGACTTCTTATTAGCAAGCGCGTGCGTGTGTTCTTCCCTCTCACTTCCTCAATTAACTGATATTGATTTATCCAGTGGCGTTGGTATTGTCAGTGACCTTTGTATTTTTAGTTTTACTTGTTAAAAAAGGTACCGTACACCATTTGTACGTTCATGACAGATATGCGCCATGTTTCCTCGCCTCTTACCGATGCCCCGTAGCTTCAGGTAAACTTGTCAAACTATAAATTTTTCTAAGAAAAATGCAGGGAAGAAAATCTAGCCCTACCTATGGCATATCATAAAACTGAGATACATCAAAGCATGGCCCGTGTTCAGCTAGTAAATAATAGGTAACTGCTCTTATTAAAATATTAATAATATTCTCACAGTTGACAACTCATAAAATACCATTTACTGGCCTATTTCGTAAATACATATGTCGGCATCTGAGAAACACGATTTGCAGTGTATTTTTTAAACACCCCTGCCGTGACCGAGTTCTTGCAGACAAAAGAGTGGGCACATACTTATTATTTAAACTACAAAACTTTCTAGCGGATTACCTTATTTTGAATATTGGACGAAATTATCGACGATTTCAGAGCGTGAGTTACTTATAATTTACGATACGTTCTGACACGACTCTATCGGTGAGTTGTGAAACTTCAACTGCCAAAAGAAAGTACAAGCTATGACCAATTCAATAATTATTTTTTTTAATTTCTTTTTTTCTTTGATATTAAAAAATCACATCAAATATCTTATTGTGAGGGGTGAAGTTAAACGATAGGTATACATGGGAAAAGCGATCCCAAAAATATGAAAATTGAGTTAACGCTACCATTTTGGTCTAGTTAAGTGTCCCTTCTAAAATATCAATAATGCGCCAATTGAAAACGATCCAAGTCCACTAATATGAGCAATTCAAATTGCTATACTCCGGAAGAACGATGCAAGTCCACCTGAATACATGAGAGACTGGTCCAAGTCCACTGCGCACATTTTATTTTGTAAACAAACCGACGATTACTATACCAGCGTCTAAAACCACACCAAAAGTACAAAGGAGTAATTCAGTACCACAATGACTTTATGATAACACAATTACTCTGCCGAAACTGAGCAGTTGGAGTCTTTAAAATAGTTCGTGGATGAATCTCTGCAACATTATTATACGAATTTGCTTTGTGCGTCGAACAATGCCCCTATAGACGATGCAAATATGGTGAGTAATACGTAAGTAATACTTTATTGTTTTTGTTCCCGTCAAACTACTCAAATTTGATAAATTCGAATTTCTCGCCCCCAAAAATACTGGAAATGAGCTCGATTTTCTTTCTATATCTTTATTAATTACTTTTTCATATAAGTACTACATGTGTCTTGATATAAGAATGAGGAATCCCCAAGCAGAATCCATGAAAGTGGGAGAGAATTTGGAAAAAAAATTTCAGATTGCAACCCTTTTCCTAACTAATATTTTGAATAGTGATAAATATTAAGACATTTTATTTTATTTTATTTTCAGCCTTGGAATAACTATACAAGGAATGCTTATGGACTTGGATCTCTTTTCCAGGCAACAAAGATAATACAAATTTTATTTTATTCAACTTTTTTTTAAATGTTTTATTCTTATTTTTGATTCCTACACATCTAACTCATAATAAAATCTTCTCACGACGTGCTATATTTTATTATTTCTGATGCTATAATCTCCAAAGATTTGAATTCATTTTCTCACAAAAGTAAAAAATGTGAATGTGATCATTTTTCCGTTTAGTCTTCGGTTATCGGCAAGCAATTCCACTCTGTCTACATACAATGAAATATTAACAAATATAAACAAATTCTAAAACCAGTGTAAACTTCGGTATCGCAACTTTGTAGTTGTATAGTTTGTCTTAAAGTATATCGTCTTCGCTTTTGCCGGCAATCATGAATTCAATGGACCAATTGCAATAAATCATATGACCAATAGCTGCTGTAAAAGAGATCGCCAGTGGCGGACTATTTAAAATTTTAAAAAGTATCAAATTGACAAAT
>CAJUYH010002745.1:0-19694 GCA_910591685.1 Galerucella tenella
CAGCTTATATTTTTACGGCTTTTTGGTATTATTTTTATAGTTTATAAGCATTTTTTTGCAATGGATACCATTAAAAAGAAGAAATCGGGTAGTGTGTGTGTAGTTCGTAGATGTAACAATAAATATTATAATTGTGATGAAAAATTTTACCGTTTTCCAAAGGATTCAGAAAGGTGAGAAACTGATTGTATTTTCATACGAAATGTATAATACTTTATTATTTGATCTTCATATTACATTTATGAGCCTTAGTTTTATGCATTGATTTAATTTGTTGTTTTTGTTTCAGAGCTAAAGTTTGGCTCGAAGCATGCGATAGGCCTGACTTGATGCCAAAAATAGAAACTCTATACAATAGTAGTCATCGTTTATGTGGTGCTCATTTTGAACCAGACATAATTATGCAACATCATCAAAGAAAACTTCTTTTAAAAAAGGCTATTCCAATTCCAATTTTGTGGTTATTTAATTAAAAACTGTTCGGAAATTCATACATGCAGCGTATGCGAGACGTATTCACAAGCGTATCAGAATTTAGACGATTCGTCTTTAAACTGTTACCTTAGAGCTTATGAAAATACGAATAAGGATACTTTTGGAAACTTGAATATGCCGCATGAAAATTTTGTACAATGCATCTCATTATTAGAAACATTATTCCAAATGAATTTTGAGAAAGTTGCTACGGAAGATAATATTGTTGAATCACTTATAAATATTAGTCAACAACAGAGTTTGTACATCCTTGTGTTGATTTTCCAATAAAATATTTAATGAAACTTTTCTTCAGGATACGACTATATTACACATTAAAATTTGTCAATAAAAATTTTAAAAATCATAACAAAATGGAAATTGTAATATGGAAAAACCAATAAATATTTGGTATAAGACTATTGTTTTATTCAATCATCAGTGTACTGTTCTACAATATTTAAGAAAAAACATTTAACACGTTCAAGTCATTTTAAAATGTATGCACCTACGCCTATGGTGAAATGAATCGTAAAACGATCCGTTCAAGGTTATCAAAAGCTCTGGCAATTTATGAATGAAATTTATGAGAGATATACTACTGGTTGGTTCATATACTGAGATGTAATTTATAACAATTCTTATTGAAGAAAAATGAAATCCTAAAAATACAAAAACAAAGTATGTTGACTTATCAGTGAATGATTTAGAGTCTTTTTATGCTTTTAGAAGATAGTAGTAATAGCGAAATTGATATGGAGTAAAATATCGTGTATTTTATTTTGTTCTTAAATGTAGGTAAGTACTTATTACATACTGATAACATATAGTATTACTGCAAATTACTTACTCCTTTTTCTTTTGCATCAGGAATATTGCGGCTCTGCACGGTAAACCGAATCTTGGTATCTCTATTTACAAAATCAGATGTTTTTTTCCCAACATTATTCTCACTAGTAATACCACTAGAGGTCAAAAAATTTCCGGATTTAATTTGACCTCGTGTGGTATTCGGTAAGAAAATTCCACACCAAATGTGTTTCCAACAACATCAATTTTCGTCTTTATCAATTTCTTGCAAAACAGGTTTTGTCAACTTGATTATTCAGTTACCATGGCAACTCAGTGAAACTCTAAACTAGAAATTATTTCTGTCAAAAATTTGTCAAAACAGCACGACGTAGAAAAATGTCTCGCTTCGGTCAAGAAAGTAAAGAAAATATTCGCCAGAATATTAAGCAGTTGACACCAGCGAATACTAGGAAATCGAAGGCAAGTGTGTGGAAGCAGTATATAAACTTTTGCACAGAAAAAGCGTATGATTTCGACGGAGCAGATATACCTGTGGAAGAACTGGCGCTCATTCTTGAAGATTATGCCTTCAACATGCGAAAAAAGAACTCCGAAGACTACAAGGAGAGTGTTATCCAAGTTCTATGGAATTCTACAGCTAATTAGTTGCAGGAATATTTTTTCAAAAAGTATAATCGCAAATTTAATCCATTCTCTGACATAGAAGGAAGAGCTGCAAAAAATGCTAAGCGTCGGAAGCTACAAATAGATCCAACCAAGAGAAAGGCAAGTTCATCCGCACTATCAGCAGACGAATTGATAAATATTATTGAGCTTTGGGACGAAAACACTCCGGAAGGATTGCAAAGAAAGTTCTTTCACATTGCTGCTCATGAATTGGCCTGGAGAGGAAATGAAGGAGCGGCAGCAACAATAGAAGATTTTGTGGAGGAAATTGACAATCAAGGGAAACCAACAGGACGCCTTGAGGGTTTCTCCAAGACCACTCAAGGCGGTTCAAAAAGAATGGCCGACATTAAGTGGCTTGTACCGAATACAGTCAATGAAGAATTATGCCCAGTAAGACTGTTCAAAAAACTAATAAGCAAGCGAGACCAACTCATCAAAACGAATAGTTTATTTTTAATTCCAAATCCAAACTGGCACCACCCCAATTCCAAAGGTTGGTACAAGAACAGCCCGGTTGGACAAAATACAATATCTTCCTGGTTCAAATCGGCGGCATCAGTGATTGGAATCGATGTCAACAAGATCAAGATAACAAATCATTCTGCGAGGGCCCCTGCTGTTTCAACTCTAGCCAAAACGGGAATTGGAGAACAGCAATTAATTGAAATGACAGGGCATGGTAGCAGTCACTCCATAAAACCATATCTGCAAATTGACTCGGGCCATCATCAGGATATAATTGACGCAATAAGGTCTGCTTCAACTTCTGCAAAGAAAGTCCAAGAATCTCTAAATCAAGAGCAAGCAACTTCGAATCAACCTGCCATAGTATACAATAATTGCGTTTTTAATATAAACATCAATCATAATGGTCCATGAATTTAGAAAACATTTAAGCTTTTTGTTGAAATTAATCAAAAATTATTATGTAAACAAATGAGAATTAGATTGTCAAAAAAAATATTCTGTCATTATAAAAGTCAACAAAATTTCTAGTATAATTCGCTGTTGGGTATCCACCAGGAAAAAATTTCCGATAAAATTCATCCGTTTCTATGGTGATCTGACAGAAATAGGACACGTTCTGATTGGTTAAAAATCACAAGTGTGGAATTTTCAAAAAAATATTTTTGTATGATCTCCACTTCATCTAACCACATATTTGCTGCATAGACATAATATAATTTAATCAACATATTGATTAACATGTGAAACATAATTGATTCAGATACAAAAAAATATAAATAAAATACACAGAGATTAAAAAGTTTTGCTCCATATCTCAGATTATCAACATCAAAATGCATTTCAATAGCAAATTAGAGAAGCATTTCTAGAAAAAGAGAGTCATCCATTTTTTATGTTGTATTATAACAAAGGTTGAGGAAATAACAATGTTAATATTTATTATTTAATTCATTTGCAAAGCCATGATCAACAAATATGACAAAGTTTAACTAGAAATTTCTAAGAAGCCGAAGCGCAATGATGCAAAACTTTTTAATCTATGTGTACTTGGTTTTCCCAAATTTTTTTTTATTTTTTTTTATTTTTGCTTAACGTGCCTCGACAGCGCTGGTCACTGGCACAGAAAAAATAAATACAAATATTTACATAATTTTTACAAATATTTAAATTAGATTTTACAGTATAGATTGGTAGCTTTCAGGAACTGTAAGACTTTCTTGATTTCGGTAGGGCAGTGAAGCATTTCCTTGAGGTTGGGCCTAAGATCAAGTTGTTTGTATATAGCAGCAAATTGTTTGCAGTCCGTCAGTATGTGCTTAACGGTCGCAATATCGTTACAGCTATGGCAAACGGGACGATTTCCTGAAGACATCAGATATCCGTGTGAGAGTTTGGTATGACTGATTCGGATTCTTCTGATTGTAGTAGCCTCTCTCCGGGTTAAGAAGTTCAGGGAGAGAGGAGAAGTGGATGGATGGATATCATGAAGTGCTGTCGTACTATTGCGCCACAGGTGTCGCCAAGAATCTTGTGTAGCGTTTTTGAAGTGGATCTTCAGGTCGGTTGCGAGTTGGACAAGGTGTGTTGAGTCGTTATTAGTGGTAGCATCTTTCGCGTGGCGGTCCGCAGTTTCGTTACCATCAATTCCGATGTAAGATGGAAGCCAGATGAGAGAGACTGTTATATTTTGAGCAACGAGAGTTTGATAGATGTCGTGTATATTCTGGACAATTGGGTGGTCAGTGAAGATTGACTTGATTGACTGAATGGAGGAAATGGAGTCTGTGCATATTGCAATATTTTTGTGGGGTAGGTGGATGCTTTTGAAAGCTTGAAAAATGCTTTGTAGCTCACCTGTGTGAACGCTACACACTATAGGTAGGGTGAAGGAGCTTATGAGTTCATGCTTCGTGGAAACTGCACAACCAACACCGGAGTCAGTTTTGGAAGCGTCTGTGTAGAGTATTAAATCATAAGGTTTTTTTTGTAGTAATTCTAGGAATGCTTTCTTTATAAGTGCAGTGGGAGATTCATGCTTATTATAAATGGTAAGTGAGGTATCGATTGTAGGGATATTTTTGGTCCAAGGTGGAGAAGAAGGTAGAGGGAGCGGGGAGGTCAGAGAAAGGTCGGTATCTTTGAGTAAAGGAGTGAGTATTTGGGGGATAGATTTTATAATTGTTCGAGGGTAAGTAGGGGGATTAGTCGTAGTGAAAAGCGAATGAACAGGATTGAGAGGATTGGAGGATACTGAGGCAGCATATGAGAGGAGTAGGGATTGGCGTCTTAGGGGTAGGGGTAGCTCATTAGCTTCAATGTGGAGACTATCAGCAGGGCTAGAGCGAAAGGCACCAAGGCAGAGACGAAGAGCGGTATTGTGTACAGAGTTCAGTGAATCAGTGACAGGTTTGGTGGCAGACATGTAAATAAAGCAGCCATAATCAAGCTTTGAGCGGATGAGAGCTCTGTATACTCTTAATAATACGATTTCGTCGGAACCCCAGTGAAAGTGACTGAGGGTTTTAAGTATATTTAGTCTCTTTATACAGATGTCTTTGAGTTCATGGATATGGTGTTTCCAGTTAAGTCGGGAGTCGAAGGTTATTCCAAGAATTTTACATTGATTCGCAATGGGCAGGAGTATGTTATTGAAGAAAATGTGAGGTAAAGGAGAAGATGATCTTCTTGAAAACTTGATTATTTTGGATTTGTTTTGGGATAAGGATAATCCAAAGTGAGTAGATCTATCTTGTAGAAGGTTTACTGCGGTTTGAAGGAGTTTGCAAGTTGCTGAGATCGATTTACCATGGCAATACACAATTAGGTCATCAGCATATTGTACGTGTTTTATGGGTGCAGGAAAATTGTCACAGAGTTCGTTTATTGTGAGGATGAATAGGGTAGAGCTTAATACTGATCCTTGAGGGACTCCAGCATTTTGTGGGTGAGGTGAGGAGAGTTTACCATTAGCAGAAACTCTGAATGTTCTACAATTTAGAAAATTATTGATGAACGATAGAATGTTACCATGGAGATTGTATTGGGAAAGTTTATTTAGAATTGCAATCCTAGATATCGAGTCAAAGGCACCTTCGATGTCAAAGATGGCTGCAACGACGTCTTGGTGATTATTTATTGCTGTAGAAATGTGTGTTTGGAGAAGAACAAGGTTGTCGCGAGTGGATCGATGTCGCCGGAAGCCGGATTGGGCATTAGGAATGATTTTGTACTTTTCAAGGAACCAAAGGAGTCTTCTGTTGATCATTTTCTCCAAGAGCTTGCAGGTTGTGCAAGTAAGTGAGATCGGTCGGAAGGAATTAGACGATAAGGTGAATTGATCTGCTTTCTTTATTGGAATGATTATAGATTTGCGCCATGCGTCAGGAAACAGATGAGTATTCCAGATAAGGTTGTAGATATCGAGAAGCTTAGAGAGAGATGGATTGGAAAGTTTTTTTAGAAAGATGTAAGGGATCTCATCAGGGCCGGCAGATGAATTTCTACATGTAGACAATGCAGATTTCAGTTCGTTTAGGTTAAAAGGGGAGTTGATAGACGCAACATCACGAGGATTTGACTGAAGAGAGGAGGAAGGCTGAATATGTGAGTTGGGGGAGATGGAGATGGGGATACGTTTATTAAATTTGTCTTCAAAGACTTGAGCGAGGGAGTCGGCAATTGCTTGGTTTTCGGAGATAACAGTATCATTAAGTATTAAGGAGGGAATTTTGGTGTTGGTTTTCTTGCCTTGAATTTGAGCAATTTTTTTCCAGACTTGACTGGGATTTGTATTATGATCCAAAGAGGAGGTATAGTTTTGCCAAGAGGATTTTTTGCTTTGCTTAATTATGTACTTTGCTTTAGCTTTTAGATTTTTGTGTAGGAGAAGGTTTTCTTGTGATCTATATCGTCGAAACCTGTTAAGAGCGTGTTTAGACTCGCGGATGGCATTTTCGCAAGCTGAATTCCACCAAGGCACAGATTTATGTGCCGAGGAAGTGATTGTTTTACCTATGTGAGCGTCGGCAGCAGCAAGTATGCCATCAGTAAACATTTTTAGAGTGTCATTTATATTTGTAGAAAAGGTTATTGAGGATAAATAAGTTTGAGAAAGAGAAGTAAACTCAGGCCAGTTTGCATTTTGTAAGTGCCAGAAGCTTCTAGAGATAGATTCTTTAATATAATGATTAGATATAATAATGGGAAAGTGGTTGCTATCATGAAGATCATCGGAAACTTGCCAAGTAAGGGAAAGTGCAGTTTTGGGGTCACATAAGCTGAGGTCAAGGGCAGAGAAGGAGCCGGAGGATATGTTAAAGTGAGTCTTGAGTCCTGTATTCAACAAGAAGGTTCCGGAGGAGTTTATTACGTTTTCTACAGCTTTGCCTCTAGAGCAATTACGGGTGGAGCCCCATAAGGTGTGGTGTGCATTAAAGTCACCAACAAGGATGTAAGGGTGGGGGAGCTGAAAAATTAGGTCGGTTAGGTCTTCTTCATTTAGAGGGATGTCAGGAGGAATGTAAATGCTACAAATGGTTAGCTTATTAGGGCACCAAGCGGTGACAGCAATTGCCTCCAAATTGGTGGTTAGAGGGAGATGAGATGAGTATATGTCGCTAGATACAAATATAGAAGAACCACCACTAGCTCTCACACAGTTAGTACGGATGTAATGATATCCTTCAAAGTTTCTTAGGTTACGCTGATGATTGATTTTAAAATTGGTTTCCTGGAGACAGAGGAAGTCAGGGGTATGGAGAGAGATGATTTTCTGAATTCTTTCAAGGCGAGGATAAAATCCATCGCAGTTCCATTGTATTAGAGAGAATAGTATTAATTAAAGGAAAGATAATGAGGCTATTTACTGAGATAGTACAGAGGAATCAGAGAAGCTACTGTCATCAGAAAAAGGTTCCCGAGGATGAATGTTTTGCTCGGGGTGAAGTTTACGTTTGATTTTGTTGGTCAGACGAGTAATGCGATTTTTCAAGGATCTTTCGTTGACATTTTTTTTTTCCCCTTCGGAGCCGTCCTTTCGCCGGTACCACCTCAGCCTCCTGGGCTTATTGTGGATACTCCTAGTGTTCTGACTACAACCTATTCAGCCAATCCGTTCCCTGTATTAGCTCATACAGGTTCTTAGCTGGTTGATTGTAGAAGTCTTCTGGAGTCATTTGGGTTCTACCATAAAGTTTCTGCCTTCTGTGGTCCAGCGACTCACAGTTGCATAGTATATGCAGAGCTGTTTCGGTATCCTTTTTGCATCTTCTGCATGTAAGGTCTCCGTTGTACAGCCCTATTTTGTTTAGGTGCTCCTTTGTGGGAAAGTGTCCCGTAAGTAGCCCCGTAGTGGTGCGCAGTTTGTTCCTGCTCGTTGACATTAGAATACACTAAAGATAAATCTTCCAGTAGGGCGGCAGTATCGGAGATAAATTTATTGGCTTCAGGTAGAGGGTCGCTGACTCGATAAGTATTTTCGAGGAACGCAATAAGCTGGGTGCTACTAAGGGAAAAGGACTCTGGAGACTCGTCATGGAGATTCTGTATGATAGAACGGGATTCGGGGCTTAGACTGCGACAATCATCGTCAGCAAGTTTAGATTTTTTGGTTCTTTTTTTGGCAGGTTTTTTCGGATTAGGTATTGTGAATTCTGGAGGAGGCATTGGATTGGTATTATCGAGAGGAGTGTTGGATGGTGATGAAGATTGTGGAGAGTCAGGAATGCTGTTTCTTGAGCGGGGACGTTTTTCGCCAGGTATAGGAGAGGAGGGAGCGACTGGTACTTCAGAAGTTAATTTAGGGTTGTCTGAAGTGGTATCAGTAGTAGCGGGGACAGCTGAAGAGGAAGGTTCATGAGTGACAGGTGTGTTTAACAGGGGAGGAAGGTCGTGGGAAGAGTTGGGGCAAGATTCAGCTGTGTGTCCAGCCTGTTTACAAAGAAAGCATTCAATTTTATCTGTAGAAATAAATATTCTGTGTGATGTATTTTCATGCGTAACAAGAATCGACGTTTGAAGTGAGAAATCATCACTGGTGGGCAGAACGTAGGTTACACGTCGGAAGCTGAGGACATGTGCGTATTCGTCATCAGGCGAGCCACATTTGACATATGAAATAGGAGAAGTTAGTGTTAAACCAAGGTCGAGAAGGGCTTTTTCAATAACGGGGTGAGGAATGGATGGGCTGACATTGGATATAAGGATTCTTTTAGTGGGGGAAATAAGGCGACGAATAGGAATTACATTGGAATTAACTAAGATGTTTTGATGTGATTTTAGAAGCTCATCGATTTGAGTGGTAGATGATAAATATATACATATGCGGCCATGAGAGATTCTGGAAGCGAAATGAACGTTTTTGGGAGAAACAATGTTACCTATAGCTTTGATGTAATCGAATAGTACAGTGTTGGGGATAGAAGGCATAATGATGGCTTGATCACGAGATGGTACTTGGGGAGGAGGAGGTCTTGCTGAAGTAGCCGCAGCATAAGATACCGGTGATCTTGGGGAGTTAGAGTTTATCGAGGTAGATTGATTATTAAGGGTTTGGGAAGTGGTGGTATTTGATAGCAGTGGTTGTGAGGGGTTAGACATATTGATGTGATCCTGGATACCAAAATCACAAACAATAGATATAAATCTCAGCTCAGAAGACAGTCTATAACTCAATGACTGGCCTATTGTTTCCCAACACCAATAAATAAATCGAAAGAATATTTACCAGTTTTGTAGTAAAAACAGCACTTTTACAAGTTTTGTTATCACATTTTAAATGATGACAAAAAACACGTTTTTAAATTTGAAATAGATATAAAGACTTAACGATCCGTACCTAATGGGATCTAGCAAATTGAAAACATAAATTTAAACTTAAAACCTTCATTCTCAGGGCTTTTTCAGACGGTGCGACTGCGATGCGATTTTCCGTTTGCGACATATCGTACCTATCGCATTCGCAGAAAGCTTTCACACAAGACGATACATTTTTTTCAACAACGATTTGAAAATAAAACATTGTTCGCAGTGTTGTCCAGGTGATCTTCGCAGTTAGTTGAATGTATTTGTAGCATGTATAATAGAATTTCTTGAATGTCCAATTTGTATAATTCTACGGTTTCCCTTTTTAAATATACGATGCTGTTATAAGTAGATGTTACCAGTTGGACTCCCTCATGAAGGGTACCGTACCATTATCTATAATAATGAATATTCTGCTAAATATTTCAAACGTCTACCTGTTGTCGTTATTAATATCAAGCAGAATGATTATTTAAAAATGAAATAAACAATAAAAAAAAACTTCTTCACGGGGAATCGAAGCCGGGTCTACCGCGTGAGAGTCTGGTGTGCTTACTACTCAACCACCAAAGAATATGCAAATTGTTTATCTATAACGTCAGATGTATTACATAATTTTTGCTTAAAAGGAACTAAAGTTCCTACCGTGTGTCCCGCGACATGTTCTACCTTTTTTCAATATGACAATCGATAAGAGGGTCGAAAAAATTGAAAAATAAAAATTTTCCAAAAAAAATCACAACATTATTTTTATTACTGTGATGCCATATATCGATGTCTCTCATTCAAATTTTGCAAAAAGGTTTATAATATAATAGGCTTTCGTATTCCATATGCAAAATTAGCTGACAATCGATAAGAGGGTCGAAAAAATTGAAAAATAAGAATTTTCAAAAAAAAATCACAACATTCTTTTTATTACTGTGATACCATATATCGATGTCTCTCATTCAAATTTTGCACAAAGGTTGATAATATAATAGGCTTCCGTATTCCATAGGTCCACACATTTTATTTTATCAACACAAAAATTTTGTAAGAAGTACCTAATACAAAATAAATAAATTCTATGCGAGGCACGTTACAGTCAGAAAGCACACATTATTAACTTTCATATGCGGTGACGTCACAGTAATAGTCTTCGCCCCGCTACGGTATGCTTGTTTAATTGGTTGAATTAGGAGAACGACATTCTATTGACATGAAATTTTCAGAATCATATTTTTATCCTTAGAACTTTGTTTTACGACAGTTAAAAGTGATTTAAAAATTTTAGTAAACGAGCCCATTACTTTAGCAGCCCGATCTACGTCGCATTCTTCACTTTTATTCGTTTTCACAGATTTTCTCTTCGTTTACAATGGCGCCGTTTTGGCGGGGACTTTGTTTATCATTGCCACAGAAACAAACAGTATACTTACTATGTTTACTGTGTTATGGCTTCAAATGTAAGTTCCATTTATTTTTATTAAAATTGTATGTAGAATTACCTAAAGTGACATTAATCCCTTAGGTAGATTGCCACCCGCGGGATTAAATGGGTCACTTTAATCGCTCAACGTATAATAGACTGTTTACGCTCCTATCAAAATCGATATTATTTTACGGTCAGACGACAGACAGGCGTTGGAGATCGGCGCCTCCCAATTCGCGGGCCACGTAGCATTTACTAGTCTTGCTACATGACTAATTCGGTAAGACGTAACAAAAGTTGGAAATTTGTCAAAAACTGTTGAATACTAATTGATTTACTGTCGTTTTACACTTAAGTAGCCGCTCAGCAGCTTCAGTGATAATATGTTTATTTTAGTGTTTCCGTACCAACACAAAATTCCCCTCACTTGGCAACTTTTTAAAAGACTGCCTTTTCAAAAATATCCGTTTATTTATATTTTTCGTTATGTTAGATAACGGGGATTTTCAGTCCAAAATTTAATGTAAAAGCTTCTTTGCGATAAAGCCAAGCTTTCGTGTCGTTTTGACACTTCTAACCAATGCATATAACTTTGAATATTACTTTTATATCAAAGATTTCTTTGATTATTTTTCATTCATGTCAAATAATAATAATTAATTTGTTGATATGTATTTAATAATAAATGTTTCTTATGTAAAATTTTGGGTTATTTCCCGCATGCTAGTAGAAAAAATAGTGTACCTAACACGTAGGGAAAGTGGTACTTCTCCGCACGCTATTGCAGATGGCCGAACGACGCGTTAGCCCTCCTATACTATTTTTTTACGGAAGCAGACGAGAAGGTTTTCAGAAGACATCAAGTAACTATGTGTGTATCAGGTGTGGTTGATCCGCAACCGTCTAATGACAGCAGCTTCTCTCCTGGTTAAGAAATCGAGGGAGAGACAGCCGATTAATGGTTGTATATCGTAAAGGGCTGTTTTGCTGTTGTGCCAAAAATTTTGCCAGGACTCCTTGACGGACATTTTGAATAATAATTTTATGTCATCTGGGAGCTGGAACGTTGTTGTGGTGATGGAGGAAGAGGCTTCTTTAGCGTGGTGGTCAGCGTTTTTATTGCCAGTAATTCCAATGTGAGATGGAAGACAGATTGTTACATCACGAGTTGAGAGGGTTTGATAGATGTTATAGATGTTTTGAACTATTGGATGGTCAGTAAAGATGGTATTGAGTGAATTAATTGAGGAAAGTGAATAGTTTGTTTTATTATATATTCAGTTCTTTGTAGTAATTGTCAATATTTAATGGAACTGTTAAAAAGTCTATGTATCATACTATTGAAAGCTGCTTATTTATGACTGAAGGGGTGGACCGAACTATTATGAATTGTAATGTCTGTATGTGATGGTTTGTGAAATATAGAAAAATCATGTTTAATATCTATATTTGAAATTGTAAGGTCTAGAAAGTTTATAGTTCAATTTCTACTGTAAATTTGATATTTTTATGAATTGAGTCAATGTAAGTAATGAAGTTATCTAATTGTCCAGTTGTACTGGTGAAGCAAGCTAATATGTCGTCTCCATATCGGGCCAGTACGACGTTCAGCAGTATGCCTAGAATCTCCTAAACATTCCAATGTTCCTTTCAATGAAAACGAAACAATAAATCTACCGTTTTTATCACTACTAAACGTATTCAAAAAGTATTGTTCCAAACTTTTATATGCAATTTTTAGACGGAAAAGTCAAATTTTGTACAATATCTTTATAATGGATACTACATTTTTTACGAAAACTATGGATGTTAAGTAGGTAACCACTAGTCAAAAGTAGCTGACACATGATAGAACACATTTTTTCCTAACCTCAAGGTCAACACCTGACTAGTGGTTGACAAGTTGGTTTGACCAGAGGTGATAGAACCAACCCATAGAGATAGTAATAAAGGGAGGAGACGAAGTCACGTGATCTAAAGCGTACTCGGTCAGCCATTTTCGTGCCACGCTAATGTCAAAGTTACTTTTTAAGTGTCATTGGTGTTGTAAATTACATTTTAAAAGATACTTTTGTTTTAATTGATTGACTAAAATGGTTTCTTGTGCTGTTAGAAGTTGTACCAGTCGAGACGGCGTGGATACTAAGAAATCTTCGGGAATAACGTACCACAGGTAAGATAAATAATATGCAGGGGTGTATCACAAATATTAAAAAGGATTCACTGCATTACATAGATTATCAATACTAAAAATTCATATATCGAAGAATATCAAATCCGATTCTGTGCAGAAATACGTTGCGTACCATACTTAGCCACGCCCACTGATTCCACATGTACATAATGGAACCTAACACTGGATGTCGTCTCCTTCCTTATTACTATCTCTATGAACCAACCGTACCTCAGTATTTTATTAGTAAATTCTTATTTAAATCAAACAAAATAGTAATGACACGTGTGGGTACAATTGGTACGCTACCAGAAAGTAATTAATTTTTTTGTCGCCCATTAGTGTGAATAATAAAACTTTCAATTTTTGTCTATTGCTTGTTAAATATTATTATTAATACCACCGAATAGATATTGAATATCTATCAATATCTATTCGGTGTTAATACCTACGAATGGCTAGTTGTGTAGTCTACATACACTATCGTTCTTGCCAAAATTTCAAGATGTTCAATTAATCATTTCCGAACAAGGTTTTGACATTTGCTTGATATGTGAAAATGTGAAACATGACTGGCGGAACACATGCCGGATGAAGTTATTTATATACAGGGTGTTTTCAAATGACACTTACAACGTTTGCATGTAGATACCTCTCGTAAAATTGAACAAAATTATTTAATTCTAAGAGCTCATCCATATCTCAAATGTGGTTGTATGAAATCAAACCAATGGTTCAATAAAACTCAAAGTCCAAACCACAAAATTTAATAAAAGTTCCTCAAAAAGGACACTTATGATGTGCTACTAGTTTCGGTACAATATTACCATCATCAGGCTACAATATAAAGAGAAAAGGTAAAACTTAATACATGAAGATCTTACAAGATTATGTTAAAATAATTAAGCGCAAGAGTTGTTAATAGATATAAAATGAATATGAAAATAATAGTAAAGTTAATAATACAAAAATTGAGAATATTACAATTGTTGATATCAAATTGAAAATATTAATATAATTAAAAGGTTAATGAGAATCTTACAAATTACAACTTTGATAATATAAATTATAAGATTGGGTATAGTCAAATTGAAATAAAATAAAATAAATCATAGTTACCTGTATGAAATAATATATAATCCAAAGACCAACAGGTTGTTGCCAAAAATTTTTATATTTTATATAAAATTTTTCGAAACTAGTAGCACATCATAAGTGTCCTTTTTGAGGAACTTTTATTAAATTTTGTGGTTTGGACTTTGAGTTTTATTGAACCATTGGTTTGAAATTATTTAATGATTAAGGGGTCCAACACATCTACCTTTCGAAATACAGGGTGTTGTTTTGAAAAATTGAATGTTTTAATTTGATAACATTAAAATGGATGAATAGATTCATTTGATATTTGGCAGGTTGTTTTTAAATGTAAAAGGACATATTTTGATGGAAAAATATTTTTCAATTTTTGATCCAGTGGTGTAGATTTGGAGGAATATGTTACCTTCGCCTCCCATTTTTCACGCCACTGACATTTGAAGCAATTTTTATTCAATTTTGTATCAAAAAATTTGTAGTTTTCAAGCTATTTAATGATTTTAAGAAGTCTGCAAGATCACTTTTCAATAATTTATTTTAAAAAAAATTTCTTGTATTTTTTTCAATAAGTACTTATGGTTGTTTGGTTGGAATATGTAAGAGGAACTAATTCATGAAACAGCAATGCATCTAAAACATTCGGAGAAGATTGTTGAAAATATTTGTGATTTTATTTAAAAAAATAGAGAGAATCCTTTGTAGCTACAGCAATTATTTCTGGCAATCGCCAGCCTTTCCAAGGTATACTTGCCGTAAGCGAACTCAAAGTTGTCGGCATTTTGTTCTACTGTAATTCGATACGATACCGTCATAGTCCGCAATATAACTTAAAGGGGATATACGATTAGATAGCTGCATTAAAAATATTACGTCCACTATACCTATGCTATTTTCGATGAGAAAACGTTGCAAATTATTTATAAATGTAAGTGGACAAAATTTTGAAAATCTCTTGTAATTTGTTGGCTGCTCAATTCTTTTGTTAATAAAATCACAAGTTTGGACAAATATTTTCAAGAATCTTCTCCGAATATTTAAGATGCATTGCTGTTTCATAAGTTAGTTCCTACTACATATTCTAGCCATTACTAGTAGTTTGGTTTTTTTTCATTTCATTAAGTACCTATTAATAATTGATCTTGCAGACTTCTTGAAAACATTTAATATCTTGAAAACTGCAAATTTTTTGATATGTAAAGGTTATTCGTTTTTCACGTGAAAACAATTGAGGAATACAAAATTGAATGAAAATTGCTTCAAATGTCAGTGGCGTAAAAAATGGGAGGGGAAAGGTAAAATATTCTTCCAAATCTACACCACTGGATCGAAAATTGAAAAATGTTTCTCCATCAAAAAATGCCCTTTTACATTTAAAAACAACCCGCCCAATGCCAAATCAATTTATTCATCCATTTCAAAGTTATCGAAAAACATTTAATTTTCCAAAACTTTAACACCCTGTACTTCGAAAAGTAAATGTGCTAGACCCCTCAATCGTTATATCATTTTGTCCAATTTTACGAGAGGAATCTACATGCAAACGTTGTAAGTGTCATTTGAAAACACCTTGTATGTAAATAATTTTACAACGTTTCGTAGAGATCGAGGGCTAAAAGGAGGTGGTTTTTGCATAAATATGTTAATGATTACCTACATAAAAGCAGAAAAAATATAATAATGTAACCTTGCTAATTAGACACCAGCGACCGTTGTGGCGAAAGTTAGCATCTACTGTGAGAGATAAATCAAATAGTACAAGTTTAGTGTGATAAATCCATGATAAAACCTAGAGTAGGAAATGTTTAAATAATTGTCTTGAAAATGTTTATCGTCGTGAAGCCATTCCCAAACAAGATTAAGAAGTTAGTTGATTACTTTGTTCATAATAATTTTTTCAACTTAAAAAGAACTCACTAATTTTCCATTTTTTGCTAACTTATATTACTTATTATAAACAAATTATTGAAACACCACGACGCGAAACATTTTTAAGACAATTGTTTAAGCTTTTTTTCAGTTTACAATAAACAAGAGTTCCAAGCATTTTTCTTCAACGATCCTTTTTTTAAATTCCTTCAATATTGGTAAAGTGTGACAGTCAACATTTTTATCAAGTTATACACGATTTACGTTCGTCCTCTTATGGAATACTGAGGACCTGTATGGTGTCCTGTTTTAACATCTGATCATAATAGACTTGAAAATGTGCAAAGGTTAGCCACAAGACTTCCTTACGACCGAATACGACCTAGCTATGAGCAGCATCTTGATTCAGCCGAACTAACGTATTTTAGTGAACGCAGACAACGTGGCGACTTGATAGTTATATTAAGTGTGGATTTATGCAGCAACATTTAACAATTATCAATTAGCATTTAACAATTAACATTTAACAATTAGTAAAACTGCCATCGTTTATGCAGACACAATTATAAATTAGGAGAAAATAGTAAGCAAGCGCAAAAGCCCGAGATTCTAGTTACAATAACCCTACATTTTTATGTCTATATGTGCATTGGAACAATTTTGAAGATGTATAGTAGAATTGAAGACTCTTTTTCTTTTATTAGTACAACTTGAAAATAAACAAACACCCAACATAACCCCAAGTCAACCGCTTTTCTATGAAAAAAGTAAGGATCTGCGTGCTAGTTGCGCACTAGATGAAAATTCGGTACATTTAATTTAAGAAAGTTAAAAGTTGGCCAACTTTGTAATTGTTAAATGATAAATGATAATTGTTAATTGTCTGCATAAATGGAGTCATAGTGAAATGAGTAGTTCAACTTAAAATTGATAAATATTAATTGTTAAATGCTAATTGATAATTGTTAAATGTTGCTGCATAAATCCACACTAAGAAGAGCTATATTTAACATGTTAGGTAATTGGTGTTAATATGTCACCCATTTTTACTTTAAATTCTGATATTCGATTAAGGGGGCATCCATATAAGTTGAAGAAGGAAATGTTTGAAACTAAAAATACCTAGACAGAATTTTCTCTGCAACAGAATAATTTACCTAGCAGTGTGGTCTGTGCACCTTCTGTTAATGCTTCTCAAAACCATAGTTAGACCAATTTGTTCAGCATTCTCAATTCTTAATTTTGTACATGTATTTTCATTTTTGGTTTTCATTTATTTTTGTTTTCTTTCCATTTTTCAATTTTATAATGGGCTATCGCCTATTTATAGCTTGTGCTACCGATGGCGATAATTTTCAGTAGTAATAACCCAAGGACATTGATAATTGTTCGAAAAAATCTTATGACAGATTTCGAAAGCTTGTTGCCTACAAGCAACAAGCTTGAGAAAGTTGTCATAAAATTTTTGAGCATTTATCAATGTCCGAGGGTTATTCTGCGAATTATAGTATTACAACCAAATCGTGACATTTCGAAATATTAAATATTTGAAACTTCAAAATCGAAATAAATCAATATGTGTCCATAGCAACGTGAAAATAGCCCATGGTCTGTTATCAGTGTAATGTTGACATGATTGGGTGAAATTGTTCATAGGATAAAAAATTAGGGAATTTGATTGGTTCTTGAAACTGTCAAAAAATTTTCACTTTAATTTTTTTTGTTTTGTTTTTGTTTTTTATCTCATTTTTGTTATATGAGCTTTATAGAACTTCGGTTCTCAGCTCATAATTTATTGTAATAATAATAATAATATCTATTAATAGTTTTTTATTTATTAACAAAAACCTCGCAAAAAACTAAATGCTATACTTTCGATCAATATAGGTATTATTTGCACATAATAAACTTACTTGATACAATATACTGTTACCGCTTGCACAAACCGAGGCACAAACTAAAAGAAATAATAAAAAACTAAACACGTACTATAGGTATAGTGAATTCATGTAATATGTTAGCGGTGTAGCTCTGGCTATCACGACGGTCTAATAAAAACTCATAAAATCAAAGTATACCGGCGAAAAAATATGAAAATAAAAATCAGTCCATATTTACCGCCTCCTTCTTTGTCTAGCCGATATGACCGTCGCGCTCTGTTGCCACATGTTTGCTATAATAATACTCAAGGCTACTTTAATAGGGAAATTAAATTCGGGTCAAAGCACCCGTCTTGCTGAAAATAATCCAAATTATTTCCTTTCTCATATAGTTGGTTCTGCAAACTATTAATAATTAAAGGTTCGATAACGTTATCTAAATCTTAATATTTTTCATACGTCTTTCCTTCAATTAATATCAAACATTCCGATTTAATTCTATTTGTGTATTTTTGTTGGATTGTGTAGAAAAATTATAGATTTGAGGGATATAAAGATTTATCGCTTCAAGTGCTCTTAGCTATGTGTAAAATATAAACGTGTGTTATTGATATTGATCAAGGCATTCCCAGGCATTAAAACCCATTTCTTTGAATTTTTACGTTTGTATATCCAAAATTTTTGACATTTCAACTTTGCCACCCTGTATCTTTCTTATCGTCAATATTTTATTAAAAGATGTTGCGTCACATTGTAATATTCTTAGGTATAGAATCTTCCATTTCACTTACGGGCCCCCTTGTAGATACGACTATTGGATTTGGACAGCTATGTAAAAACTAGAAAACTATTAGAAAAATCAGCATTATACAAAATATATTTTTATTAATTTAAATGACTTGTTTGGTTGCCAAAATGGTTTATTAATAGAAAATCGTTTTTTAATGCACTATGCAAAACACGCTTTTCTACACAAATTTTTGTACGCAAAGCAGGCCTTTTCTTGATTCTTTTGATAACCGTTGGAAAATTAATGCGAAAAGTACACGAAATATCAAACAAAGCTACCTGTCAACTTTTTTTGACAATTCAACCTAATAGTGAATTTCTCATTGGTGTATAATTTTTAAATTTAAACCTAAAGTAAGTAAACTATTTATTTCAATTTATCAATTATAAAAACACTAACCTTTATATAAGCATTATTTTAGGAATTATGAACCAATATAAAAATAATTTAATTTTGTCCAATTCGGACATTGAAAATACTCCTCAAGATATTATCGAAAAGGCTCGATCTGCAACCGAAAATTTGTTACCTAAGGTTTCAATGCTAAATTGTTCAAATTTAACAATTATACATTAAACTGATTTTTCTATTTATTTACATATTGATCAAAGTTCAAAGTTTAAATAAAATAACTATATAAATTACTATATTTCTTTCATTAATAAATGTGGTTGTAGAAATAATATTGTGAACAACTGGTACGCAAATCAATTTTCGCACACGCCAGATTTGCGCTCGTGGGAGAAGTGACGCTTTGCGCACTATTTGTACAAACTACAATTATTAAATTACCATCAAGAATTTAGTATTTAGTCGATGTTATCGAGGCTCATATTCGTGGTATACGGTATACTACTAATTAGTAGTAGAGTCCATTCCAAGATATTTCGTTTTAACCTCGGTTTTAACTCAACACAATAATATGATTGATTCAAGAGAAAAACCCATAGCAGTTAGTCGGTAGTCGTTAATCCGATAACAATAGCACAGTATCGTATCGCCTAATCATTTTTTCGAAAAGCGAAGAGATACTACCTGATAGTTATTTTACGACTGCGATTGCCCTGTATAGTGAAAAATATTTTTAAAATGTAGCCATCATTAAGCTAGGTACATCTTTTTTATTTGCAACATTATTTGATATCATCTGCCATTTAGACGAAACGAACCAAAATTTATACGGTGGGCCACCCTGTTAATGTCTTATGCTTCAACAGTTTGATATGTTTAATTTCAATCAATAAACAATGA
>CAJUYH010002745.1:19704-37651 GCA_910591685.1 Galerucella tenella
AAATATTAATTGTTTTCGTCACTGCGTTGTTAATGAGAGAAATACAAACAGGAATTTACCTAAATTTTATTTATCTTATAAAACTTCCTCTCCTTGGATAAATGAAATAACTTTATTATTGTTGATTGATAGTAGAATAAAAGGTCGTAGAAATCGATAATTTATTAAATATTAATTAACTAGAAACTAAAATTAGTATTTAATAACAACTTGAATTAATAAAATATTGTTTCGTTACTAACCTAAAATCTAAAATTTATATTTGGCGCTTCGGATACAAAATAGGTATCAGTTTAAATTTCAAAAATATAAAAATAACATTATATTTTTCTATAAAATTGAAAAAAAGAAACTAAATCAATTCATTCGTATTAATGTAATTTAAATTTATTTAAGAATTCAAAAAACAAAACTAAAAAGTACTCACTGGTAGCTTGTTTTTCAAAAATAAAAATATCCAGGTCTTCGATAACCACATAATATTAATTCACTTCACTACCGAATAATAACAATCATTTTACTACAATGTTTTTAAGACCAAAATGTTATAGATCTCAAATTAACAACTGCTCTACCCGCGTTGAACTGTGCAACTGCGGCTGGCTGCAACGCTGCATGCGGCGTGAACTGCACCTCTCTTCTATTCGTCTATTTTGGTAGAGCTACGAACCACCACCTTGGATTAAAATACCCGAGCGAGGATCTGAGAGGAATAGTATCAACTGCACCCAAACGCCCCAGAAATTTTATCGATTTCACTAATTTAAATTAGAATACAAAAATAGTATCATTTAATTAAATTGATATTTTCACATTAGGGTTAGCTTGATGTAAAGGGAGGGTCACGAATGGTTTTTTTTATTAGAATTTAAGTGCCTCGACAACTATGGCCATTGGCACTGTACAAAAGACAAAAAGACATATATAAATACATACACTATCTTAAAACATAAAATATGTAAAATACTCGGTAAAATATCAATCTAGTTTATATTTTGTGGTAGAGGTTAGTTGTTTTGATAGTTGTTTTGAGGAATTTCAATGTCTTTGGGATTTCAGCGGTGCAGTTTAAAAGCTCTCTCAGGTTTGGTCTTAGGTATAGGCGCTTATATGTAATGGTGTATTCCTGGCAGTCTGAGAATATGTTTAACGGTTAAAGCACTATTGCAGTGACGGGAGACGGTAAGGTTTTCAGAAGACATCAAGTAACCATGTGTGTATCTGGTATGGTTGATCCGCAATCGTCTAATGACAGCAGCTTCTCTCCTGGTTAAGAAATCGAGAGAGAGACAGCCGATTAATGGTTGTATATCGTAAAGGGCTGTTTTGCTGTTGTGCCAAAAATTTTGCCAGGACTCCTTGACGGACTTTTTGAATAATAGTTTTATGTCATCTGGGAGCTGGAACGTTGTGGTGATGGAAGAAGAGGCTTCTTTAGCATGGTGTCATCGTTTTCATTGCCAGTAATTCCAATGTGAGATGCTGAGAGAGTTTGATAGATGTCATGGATGCTTTGAACTATTGGATGGTCAGTAAAGATGGTATTGAGTGAATTAATTTAAGAAAGTGAATCGGTACAAATGGCGACGCGCTTGACAGGAGAAGAGATTTGCTTGAAAGCTTGGAAGATGCTATACAACTAACCAGTGTGAACGCTACATGCTGAGGGCAACCGATAGGAACCTATTAGTTCGTGGTTGGTTGTGACGGAGCAGCCAACACCAAAAGAAACGAATGGTTTAAATTATGGAGATTTCACAAACTACTTACTTGATATTTTGCATGAAATATAAAATTATAAAAAGCTCGCTCGCATTAAAAATTCAAACGAATGTTTGGATGTCTTCAAACGTAATCCAAGTGAATTTTTCCTTCGATATGTCGCAGTAGATAGAATTTGGGTACAGGGCTATTGGCAGTGATGCCAACTTGGGGGTTTCCCCCCTAAATTTAGGGATAAAAAAATCTATACAAGGAGTTTTTTAGGGGGTATTTTTAGGGATAACATTTTAATTGTGTTTTTTTAATTGCACTACTTTCCATAAACCATACTTGTATTCAATTGAAGTTTATAAAAAATTTGAATTGATCAAATGATACTACTGTCATTGATGGTTACTAGATGGTGCTGAATTAGCAAAATTGTGTTTAATGATATTTTATTAGTAGTATTTATTAGTTATTTTTAATGTATTATTTACTTAAAAATATTCAATTATTTATTTTATAAATAATAAAAATTTTTAGGGGGAATTCCTAGTAATTGTGATGATTTTAGGGGTTTTTGTATGGGTTTTAGGGAGAAAAATTTCTGAGAGTTGGCATCACTGGTTATTGGTTATAATTTGACCACCCCTTTATTCCTCTTACACAGATACAAAGAAAAGTTTAAAATAAAAGTTGTGGGAATATAAATGAATTTTAATAAAATATACTTTGTAAGCCAGTAGCGTTTTTTATTAGGGGGTATAATATAATATATTTTTTTTAATTGAACGCCCTGTTTATTATGACATATTCGGAGAGGTTTTTTTTTTCTCATAACAAAAATATATACTTTTATAGGTCTAGCTTTTATACTTTCCAAAATAATGGACATTGAACTCCTAAAGTATTTAAGTTAGTATTGACACCGAATAGTATCTAATAGTTGACTATGCATGGCTTACTGCACTTGATGTTCTTATACCAGTAACAGTATTGCAATAATTAGAGAGAAAATTGAAGCTGAAATTGAACTTCTTAACCATCGAAATAATAATAAAATTTTAAACTGTATAGAAAGGAGAGGGTATGAACTTTGTGTGTGTGTGTGTGTGTGTGTGAGGTTGTGATATTGACTGCGGATGGGAATGAACTTTGGATTTAAACTAACGGCGGTCATTTTGAGCACTCACTTTAGTTTGCTTAAAATTTATGAAAATATCAAATCGGTTTCTATAATGTAATAAACACTGCATTGCTTTTCATGTTGTTTGTTATTGTATTGTATTTCGTAATAAACACTATTGTTTTTGTGTTCTTTGTCGCCTATTTTTTAAACATTTACTGTCTATCACTTTAGAAGTTGTGTACTTAGTTTTGACAGATAATATCAACAAGCGCAGTAAGCCATGCATAGCCAACTACTTTTTTTAGCTAAATACTGACTTAAATACTTTGGGAGTTTACTGTCCATTATTTTGGAAAGTGTAAGAGCTAGACCTATGAAAGTATGTATTTTTGTTACGAGAAAAAAGGCCCTATCCAAATATGTCATAATATACAGGGCGTTCTATTTAAAAAAATGTATTTTTATATTATACCCCCTAATGCAAAAACGCTACTGGTGTACAGAGTATATTTCATTGAAATTTATTTATACTCCCACAACTTTTATTTTAAACTTTTTTTTTGTATCTGTATGCATAAGAGGAATAAAGGGGTGGTCAAATTATAACCAATAACCCTGTACCCCAGTGTATACCCCACAAAAAAATACAGTCCAAACAATGGATTTCATCCGGGTAACGTGCTCCCAAGAAAGCAAAAACCGTTTTTTCTGCCAATAAGGTCATGGCCAAACTGTTTTGGAATTCCAAAGCTGTAATCTTTATTGATTATTTATAAAAAGGGAAAACAATAACTGGCGAATATTATGCTGATTTGCTGACACGTTTTGATGCCGAACTTAAGACAAAACGAGCGCATTTGTTGAGGAAAAGAGTTTTGTTCTATCACGACCATGCTCTGCCAATTCCATTATTGTTGCAGAAAAATTAGCCAAACTGCGTTAGGATTTATTGCCTCATCCGCCCTATTCACCAGATTTAGCTCCCTCCGATTACTTTCTGTTTCCAAACTTAAAAAATGGATTGGTATTTGGTGGAAAGTGATTTCGGACAAACAAAGAAGTGATTGCAGAGGCAAACCAGTATTTTACGGAAAGATTATTTTTTTATTTTTGTTTGTTTGAAAAAATTGTATATAAACACACTGGACTAAGTGTGTAGACTTGAAAGGAGATTTTTTGAAAAATGAAATATATTTTTTAAGGTAAAGTAACTTTTTCATTGCAAAGTCACTCTTCCGGCTTCGTAAATATTATCGCCAACCGTCAGTATAACCGTCAATTATCATATTGTTTTCCGGAAGTAAACAAACAGTTTACATATGCGTCTGGTAAAATGACATATGCGTCTGGTAAATTATTTTGACTTTGACATCACTCGAAAATCATCATCTGTCAGTGTCACGCTTCTCCCTATTACGGCTCCATAATAGTTTTCTCGTGATTTATTCATAACAAATTATTGTTGGAACTCCTTTGACTTCAGGAATTAACTTTTATAATGCTTCAGGGTGTACCTTCAATTTAAATATAACAAATAATAAGTAGATTTGTTCTAAATGTGCTGTTTACTTTGTCATAATAAAATGCAATTAAATATACCTCAGCTTCTTATATTCTGAATTATGAGCAGTTGGTGATAAAATTTTGTATGCACCACGTCAGTAAAGTGTATTTATCGGACTCGCCTATTATTCGCCTCGCTTCGCTCGTCTCATCATTTCAGACTCGTCCGATAAAGAATCACTTTACTGCCTTGGTTAGTGTGAGAGCATTTGAGAGAAATTCCTGTGACATAAACATAAACTACACCTGTTGAATAACCCCAATAATGGAATGTGGTATCCTTGAATTTGTCTTTGATATTTTTATTCAGAGATGTAATTTTATACCGGTTGTCCCATTTAAAATTATTTTGGTGGGGTCAAATATTTTTCTAATAAATATAAGCATGTTCATAGCTGCCAAATTTAACACTTGTCATGCGAACAGTTAATGGACTATCAAAACGTCGTGAGACATCTGGCATAACATACCAGTCAGGTAAATTGTTTTAGAAGAATAGGAGGTACTTGCGGTGCAAGAGTTGATGAGACGACGAGAAGACGAAACCGCGGAGCCCATACTCTGTGAGTGCGAAGGCCTAGCAAGGGTGCGGTTTCATTTACTCGGAGAAGAAAAACCGAGGGCAGAGAGCTATGCAAAGGAGGCGGTATCCAGGCTATTAAGTTTAATAAAAAGAATAAAGCTAGATATTGAGCTCTAAATATGGGAGGACCACAATAGATCTGCGAAGGTCGCAGTGGGATAGGACAAAGAGCCACTCCAATTCTAATCTAATCTAATGTTCATATTCTTTGAGAAAGTTTCCTATATGGTGCGAACTTAAGTGGACACAGTGTATGTATGAGATTTGTTAAATTTCAATGAATTTAAGATTTTCGATACTTTTCTAATTTTATTTCTATCACGTGTGCGGTACTTTTTTGCTGCTTTGGATAAAAATGCATAGGTATTAGTGTTGTTTGGTGATCGAGGAGGCCATCAGAAAGAATCATTGTTGTTAATTGAGCTATTATTAATTTCGGATCGTGAATAAAAATAGTATCTCACCTAATAATGTAATAAAAATGTAAAAATTACATACATTTAAACATAATTCCTACCTGCTTAAATTTCTGTTATAAAAATAGGGAGCACTGATCGAACACTAATATCTCATCGGTCCCAAGCCTGTCGGCATTGTTCATAATATGTATATTATGCTCTTTTTACTCTATTCTCCAAATGAGAATTTCATGTTAACCTACAATAAACACATTCTCCAATTTGACCACAAAAAAGTACCTACCTCTAAATTTGCCCGAAGATAATCTAACGAAAAATCTGAAAAAATACAAATTGAAAAGGAAGAAAAAAAATGTCGATTTAAAACTATATCAGTCTACAATCTTTATTTATTGCACAAAACAGGATAACACGAAAAAACTAAAAATAAAAAATATATACACAAGGACTAAATTTAGATAAATAATAAAAAATAAAAATTTTATTTGTACTATACAAAATATATAGAATAAAAAAAAATTCGTGACAAGAATTAGACATAGGCCATTAACCAGAAATATAAAAATAGGAAAATAAAATGAAATTACTACCGCTTAGAAAGGTTTCAATAATTATTGAGTTCCAAAATCTGTTGACTTACATCGCCAAATCCTTACTAGGACCAGTCTCATACACATCATTGAAAATTAAACCTTGGATCGGTATTTACAAAAACATCAGAGATATTTGGAGCTTTAGACACTTCATAGCGACACTGGAGATAACTGAAAAATGTGGTTTCAGCCAGATGGATGGCAAGAAAAGATACCATTGGTGGCCAAAATAGTTCTAGGAATTTTTGGCAAGTCACCATTTCATTTCTGATATTCTGTCAATAGTTATGTCAAATATCAGTTATATTTTGTTTTTGTTGCCATTCATATTCTATTAGATTTTTGAAGCATTTCTCGTTAGTTGTATCTCTATTATCGGGCATAACTAATGACAGATAACAGAAATGAAATGGTGACTTGTCAAAAAATCCTAGAATTATTGGCCACCGAACCGTTGAGAATTCATCTAAAACGTTATTTTAAATTTCAAGATTCACGCTCCGGGGGTGTATACATTGTTTCAATGAAGAAATGAAAAAAAAAAACTGCAAAAAAACACTTTTTGTTGGCCATACTGACCTTAAACTGAGCTACTCTATTGGAATTCAAAACACTAGTGAATAGGTCTATTTTCACAACGAGGATAGAACTGTACTTGCCTGTCTTGATTTATAGATCTATAAACTCGCATAACCTCACAAAATGTCTAGCGTCCACGCGTAACAAACCACTTAACAAAGCGTGTTGGTACTAGTCAATCCTTAGACTAGGGCCCAATTTATTAATGTTAAAACGATTCGAATAGAAAAGTTGCGTTAGTTTACAAAATATTGAATATTTCTCAACAAAGCGGAAGGGTGAATATGATTATTTTCCCTTCCCCCCTATTGTTCGCTGCTTCGAGGATTTGTTACCTACATGTGCGGCTAGACGATAGAAAGTAAAAATTTAATTGTAGAGTGATGCTGATACAAGAGAAAACGTAAACTTTGAATATAACTTGCGTGCGCAACTAATTCTATGAAATAAAAGTTGTTAACAT
Organism: Galerucella tenella; assembly: GCA_910591685.1. Classification (NCBI taxonomy): domain Eukaryota; kingdom Metazoa; phylum Arthropoda; class Insecta; order Coleoptera; family Chrysomelidae; genus Galerucella; species Galerucella tenella. Next base: position 26,738 of record CAJUYH010002745.1, read on the forward strand.
GATAGACAAAATTAGTGCGATGTTAATTGAAAGAGAACTAGTGTCATGGATAAATAAAAACTGTTCAAAGCAATTAGTTTAAATTTCGTTAATCAATTATTATTACCCATTTTTATAGATCCTGTTTCCAAGTTTTATTACAAAATTCAAACTCAGTATTACTTTTATTTAGACCTGAAGATCCGTATATTTTCCTAGCACTCCATGTGATATTTGGATTAAAAGACCAAGTGGTGATGAAGCTTGACCTGTGTCTATCTGCTTTAGAGAATTCCAATCATTTATCCGAGAAAACTGTGATTAAAGAGACTGATTTCAAATGTGTGCAAGGTTATGATATTTGTTAAATCATAGTAGTTTGATTACTGATCAAATATCTCTAAACTAAATAAATGTTTTTACTTTTTCTGTACTAGTTACGCCACTGTGTATTTCAATCGGATCACGAATGCCATTGCATGGAACAAAGTAATTTTCATTTTATCTAAGACCTTTGACATTAAGGTTCAGATTGTGGAATGTAATTTAAGAAAAAATATGGTTAGGAAATTCCGGAAAACGGCCCAAGAGAGTTTAAAAGAAAAAACTTAAGTTAATGCATAGACATAATATATCTTATTGAAATGTACAATATTATTTACATCAGCAAAATCATACATAGTTTTCTTTTCTACTCAATAATTTAATTTGTTTTTTTTTTCATACAAAATTAAAAGAAAAAATGCCAATAATTCTAAAAATGATTTTTTTCAAATTCAAATTGAATTTATTCATTTAAAAAATACCTAGCTGAAAATTGATAAAAAAATTTCTTATTAATATAATATTGTAAAGAAAACTTAACATAACATAAGTTAAAAAAAAAAACTTATGCTTCAACCCAAAAAAATATGAAGATTAGATAAGTAATTGATTAAACAATGTCTATTCGAGAAAACGTATTTTTTCAGACAGCACCTTGAAATGTGGACAACACAATAAACTTACACATAAATTTTGCTAGAGCAAATTACTTCCTACAACACAAATGGTAGGTAGCTACATTTTTCAAATACTTTAAAATATAGCTATCCTTTTATTAATATATTTTGCCTAGTATGTAACAATGGTCGGAATAAGAAAGGAGGTGAAAATTCACTTTTCTAAAAAACATGAAAGAATACCAGTTTCATTTTTTGTTTTATCCATTAATAGAAGGGTCGATTTACGTAAGGAATGCATGATTCTTATTATTAGCGCAGTTCTCCAATTTCACACTATTTAGTTATGAGATTTAGTGTTCTCCATCAAATGGAAATAAATGTTGTCTGCATTGAACTTGTGTAAGTTAACCGTGCTATCTACATATCCATGATGTGTTACGTTTTAGGCTAAAATCTTGGTGAAATGTACAAATGCGCCATGGAAGTTGAACTATCTGGTTAATATAAGAATTATAGGAAAAAAGGTTGACTGAAACCGCAGTGGTGCCAATTTGTGGCCTGTTTTATCTTTTGTATATTGATTTTGAGGTGTTGTAACCGGATATTCCCCTATTCGTAACTTTTATATCGTTTGTATGTAGTCTTAATATACAATTGTTAGTTATAATAAGTTTAAACTTCAAAAATTAATTAAAATTGTCAATATAAAATACAAAAAATTTGTATTATATATGTAAACTTGACGAAAAAATTAAAATGTAGAACATTTCAATTTGCCTAGAAAAAATTACAATTTCCCCTAAAACGAGCTAGCACATATTTCATTACCTAACAAAATTGCTCAAATTAATAAGAAGCAAGTGCTCTTTCCCCTGTTAGGAAATATAAAAAAATGCTCAATGCTTTCGTGTTAAAACTTCCCTATTAAATGCTAGGTGAATTAAAATCTTTCGGGCTATTAAAAAATATATTATGGACATTTTTTTTGATAACTGAAACCACTTTTTTCGTAATCATTTTGTATAAATTATTTATGTGGAGAAAGTTTAACCAACTCCCATTTCAAGTTCTTGAATTGATTCGAAATTAAATTCTTACTAGTTTGAAAGAAAATCAATTTGTACATTTCCCCCATCAACACAATTTTTTTAAATATCCTTGGACATTGGAAACGAATTATTGGCATATTTTTACACCCAAAACTTCATAATTGGAAGCAATATTGTAGTATTTACTTTTGAATCATTATATTTATTCGTGTTAAATGAAAGTTTAAATAAATATTTTTCTTTTCTACTTTATAATATACACAGCTTATTGACATCTATTTTCTTGTCTAAGTTTGTTTTTTAGAATGAGTTAATTTCTTGGCAATTAGACGTATAAAAATTCATGTGAACCTCGTATATATATAAATTATTTTTCAAATTATTAATATGTTAGGAACTTGGACCCTACATCAGATACATGTAACAGACAGACACATTTAAGGTATACACGGCGTTAAGCGATGTTTCGGACTATTCCATAATTTTTGGTTAACATTAATTTTTTCAACTGTTGAAGAGAGTCCAAACCAACGCAAAACGACCGTTCATGATAAATAAAACGCTTCATACATTTTTCTCACCAAAATATATTTTCTATCACATCAAATTTTAAAGGATAATTTACACAAAGTCCACTATATAACATAATATTTTTTTTCGCTAATTTTAATGTTTAGTTTAATATACAATAATTGAATATGTTAAAATTACTTATAATTAAACGTCATATCACAGTCTTGTCAGAGTTCTTAAAAAATATTATATGTGGTGTTTGTGTTAAAAATACAAACTACATATTATTAAATATAACAACTTTTTTGATTTAGTGCAAATTTTTCGATATAGAAATTAATGAATTATTTAAAAGTTGTACCGCAGGGTAAGGTTATTACCCCACTAATGTTTTTCATATACACATCAAACCCTCCAAAAATAATTTTGTAATTAAAAAAATAAAGAGCTTGAAAAAGGTAATCTTTGTTGTTGGCGATTCATTATTCCCGAGACGACTAATTTATATCGGTTATGTTTTTCGTTGTTATATGGCTAAAATTGGGTGGTCAAAAAACAAGCAGCGCTCAGAAATGTCAACTCAGATTTCGCGAATAAGAGGAATAAATTTAATTGGTGTTTTTGTTTATATAATTCATTGTATCGCCTAACTAGTAACCTGTCAAAGCATTCCAGGTTTCATTGACGGAGCTGAAAATCATATGATGAACAAGAAGTAAAATTTGATCAATTGATAGCAGCACAGAAAAACATGGAAACGAGTAACAACACGACAACATATTATGTAAGATATAGATGTTTCATTTTTGAACAGTGTGATTCATGAATAATGAACAAGCCCTTCACTGAGACTCGCAAGGGTATACTGTGGCTCACACCTGTTCATATTTCACCAAACAAAATCCAGCTTCTTAAAGTCGATTACTGTATTTGGTGAAATATTTTAGGCTTGAGTGCAAAAGAGAGACCCTGCCAAACATCCACTTCCATGTTGGATCTTCTTACGATATGAATATTCAGAATATTCGACAGTTACGTTAGACTAGCTTGCAGTCCAGGTATTGTGATGATTTTGAATTGATTGTCATTAAAAATATCTGGAAAAAATGGTAAATAGTCCCTGGAAGAACACAGGACACAGTTCAAAACATAACATCGAATTAAACCAAACACAGAAACTGATTTGGACCACAAACCAACCAATTATATGCGTTTTGTATGAAGCTTCAGTCACCTATTAGTAGGTTTGTTGAAAGCATAGGCTCGAGATATTGTAGTGGTCATGACCCATAATAAGATTGAGTAAAGAGAATTATATAGTAGATGAAACTTTTTTTAAGGCAAATGGATTGCCAATATATAGAGCTGTAAAAATTAGTTCCTGAATTACTCAAACTGGAATATTAGAGAACACCTTTCAAGACTTACTTTTGGAGGCTCAACAGCCTCTCCATATTAAATATATGTGAAATTTTAAATAGGTCAAAGCCTTAGAGTCTATTTTGAGTTGTTTTACATTTATTTAGATAAGCAAACAAAAATTATGATACTTTTAAACCTTGACTGGAATTTTGGCCTGAAGCTTTACCTTCTTGGAGAAATATATGTGGGAATGACTCGAAATAGACTGTCCTTAGCGTTGGGCAGATTTGCCCAGAATCTTTTCGAAGTATGGCGAAAGGGCTCCCAAAAACAAATAGCAATAATTGGATAAAAAAGCATACTCGAGAATACAATAAGGAATGAGATGGGCCAAAGAGAGCAGCTTCAAAATTAACAGAATACATACTAAGCCAGAACAGGCGGACAACCAGGATGCTGGTTGGGCTGACAGGAGACTAGAGTCAATGAACTCGTGAACAGCATAAGATTGACAGATGGAACAAGAATACGGGGACACCTTAGCACACATACTGTATACTTATGTAGCTTGAGGAAGAGAACGCACCACCACTTAGTAGAGCGAATGAACTGACGAACTGACTCGGAACAGTGTAACACTGGAGTGGGTCCCAGGTCATAAAGGAATCGCAGGCAATGAAAAAGCTGACGAACTCGCAAGAGCAGGATCGTCAACTCTGATGAACGGACCCGAACCTGCTGTGGGCATCCCCAGATGCTTAACGAGGTCATGGTTAAAAGGGTGGTTGAAAGAACAACACAATAAACAGTGGAAGAATACGACCAGGCAAATACATGAGAAGAAGTTCATAAAAGAACCATCAGAAAAAGTAGCGAAAGAACTGCTCTCAATGAGCAGGAGCACCATAACGGGGCTACTTAAGGGACACTTTCCCACAAAGGAGCACCTGAACAAAATAGAGCTGTATAACGGAGACCTTACATGCAGAAGATGCAAAAAGGATACCGAAACAGCTCTGCATATACTATGCAACTGTGAGTCGCTGGACCACAGAAGGCAGAAACTGTATGGCAGAACCCAAATGATTCCAGAAGACTTCTACAACCAACCAGCAAAGCAAAGTCAGAACACTAGGAGTATCCACAATAAGCCCAGGAGGCTGAGGTGGTACCGGCGAAGGGACGGCTCCTTTGAAAAAAAAAAATAATCCCCGGCATATTATGACTTAAACTCAACTAAAATTTTGTAAAAAGGGTATTTTAGTGAAAACTGATCATTAAACTAAAATTGCCAAGGTATTATTTTGTTTGACGTGTAATTTTATAATAAGAGAAAAGCAAATTTGGGTTTTAAGAGAGAGCGAGTTGATTGGAGCGTTTGACATGATATTGTATGGATATCGAAAATGTTGCACATAACCATTTATCTGGTTTTCCCTTGAAGGTGTCATGTCTGACTGTTATAAAAGGTTCACAGAATTCTTTATAGCATAATAATACTTCAAGCATATGCACATTGAGATGCAAAAAGTCCTAAAATAGGTACCTAAATTTTGGTTCCAAATTTTCTACTATAGGTATATTTTCATTATTAATACTATTTATATGTTAAAACTGGCCGTCATCATTTATTTTTTTTTGTTATAATTTTTATTCTATTGGTTTAAAAGAAAAAAATGCGAGATATTATTCGACCGGCTCATAGATTCAGTGAAAACGAGAATGAAATTCGAAATAAAAAATTACGACAATCAACATTGTCTTAGTTAAAAAACGAAATACAAGATAGCCCGGATTAAATGTTTTTTCGTTGGTATTTAACAAAAAATATGTTATTTCAAATACTTAGTATAAATATTTTAAATTTTTCATGCCGGTGATAAATATACAGGGTGTAACAAAAGGGCAGGTCATAAATCATACCACATATTCAAGGGCTAAAAATAACTCGATCCAACCCAAGTTACCCTAGTACAAATGTGCATGCGGAAAAAGGAATCCTTGAGGCTGCAAGTAGATATCGTCAGAAGCCATTGCTTTTCCAGAATATTTCTTTTTTTGTTAGTAAAACGGTGCCGACTGTGTATTCAAATTCAAAAAAATGGGGTTCATTTCGAACATCTATTAAAAACTACACATTTGTAAATAAATAGGATTGGATCAAAAATTTGGGACCCTCGAAAAACTTAAAAATTCATTGACTAATTTTTGTTACTCGAAATATTTTAAGCATAATGAAAAATAGGCCGTATCTCGATAAAAATTGATAATTGTAAAAAGTACTAGGAGGCAAAAAAGTTTCAAAAATAATGTGTTTGAATAATGGTGCCACAATGAGCATTAAATTGAAACGTACACAAAATTTTTGGGTGGGTTTAGATGATCTCAACTCCCATAAATTTTTAACGGGGTGCAATAATTCCTTAATTTTTTTTCAAGATGCTCTAATCATAAGGAAGCCACTGGTCAACTTTCATTATAATATGTCGAAATTATTGAACAAATCAATTTTTATTTGGTAACTTCGAAGGGTTATAACTGTTTCCGCATGCACATTTGAACTAGGGTAACTTGGGTTGGATCGAGATATTTTTAGCCCCAGAATATGTGGTATAAAGAAACAAGTTTGGTCAGTATCAAATTAAAAATTACATATATTTTTACCAAACACTGTATGTACAAGATCTAAAACCAAAGTTTCAATTGAAGATACTTTGTGACTCACCCTATACTTGATTGAAACTTATTTAGTTATTAACGACATTGTCAGCGCTGATTTTACGATTATTTTGCAATACACCCGGTGTATCATTTATTTCAAAGAGAGCTTTTAGAAACATGTTTCAATCTACATGGACGAAACAGAACCAGTATTGACAAAAAATGTGTGATTCAAATTAAACATTAGCCTATATTTTTCCCTCAGACATAATAAGTGACTGTTTTTTTGCTATTGGGAAAAGTAGAATTCGATAGATGGCGCACACATCAGCTGCCGTATAAGCCCTTTGATATCTAAGTGGTTTTATTTGGCTGTTTTAGTTATTTTCAGTGTGTGTTTTGTAAAACTTTTGCTTTTTTTTTCATTATGCTTTATTATTTTGTGTTGTGTCTGATTTCGTGTTTTTATTTTATTTTTGTTATAATTATATCTACAAAAGTTGCAGGGAAGGTTAGTTTGTATTGAGTAATATTTTGAATCTTTAATAACGATTTATTTTCTCTTTGATCTGTAATGAAAACAGAAAATAAAATGACATAACCTCTTCCATAATATCTGTGATTATATAAGAATATTACCTCAGAAATGATGACAGTCGAGTTAAATAGAAAAACACAGTTTTAAACTTGTCACTGACACAAAATTAATCAAATAAAGTACGAATTCACGGTAATTACGTTGACTTGAATATAATACAAAAACAATGCAAAACGAATTATTGCACTCGTTGGGACAATTACAATTTTTTCCGCAAGAGGTCTCATTGAATTGTACTCCGCCCAATACTGATCGAATTGCTTCCCATTCACCATTTTTACCAGATTTGATTCTTTGTGACTATTATCGCCCAATATGGCAGTTTTTCTTCCGAATTTTCCATTCCAGAACGTATAAATAAAATGTATGCAACTATTTTTACCAAATAACAAGCATTAGATTAGAATGCATTTTCAAAAACCAGAAATATAATTTTTAGAAAACTATTTTCTTTAAACCGTGTTTTGTACACTTAGATTTGGTGTTACTACTTGAAAAAAAAGGACTAGATCTTGAGGAAATAAAATATTTCCATGAATCTGATATAATTTTGAATATATTTTGAAATATCCTGTATGTATGTACATTTTATATCATCCACTTTTTCGATGTAAGCACACAAATGGCTTTACGACGATCTATAACGGGGTAGTACCATTTTTTTATACACTCTATATACGATTTTGAATTTTTTATGAAAACAATATTTTTTTTTGAACGATTTTCCATTATCTACCAATTTGTGAAAGCATTTTATTATTTCGTCATTTCTCTAAGGTAAACTGTAAATTACTCATGGCCTATCCAAATTTCACGGTTATTTTTGTAAAATATCAATTTTTTGAAGGCCTCTCAATTCCTATTTTGTAATAGATTTTGAACGTTTATTTTCGTCCTTTTCTCAACGACATAAAAAATTTAACTCTTAATTTATTTGAAATAACACATATTTTTTTAAACTCTCAACTTTAGTCAATCTCACTTATATATTTAGGCCGTTCTGTATAGTAATTTCCAAATTCCCGAAAATTTAAAAATTTTAATCCCCAAACCTTTTCCTAAACATTCTCGCTTTATTAATATCGAGCCGATTAAAAAAAAAATCAAGAACAAATTTTGGCAAAATATTTACTGTTAGTCTGCCTACTTGCCAAGTATGCAAGTAAAAATTGTATGGCAAACAAGAACCAATAGAATAAAATTATTGTGCCACGAGATTTCAACGGTATTTACAAAATCTATACGATATAATTTGATTTAGACCTTTTTCATAATCAATTTTTCAAGACATTCTTAGAATTATCACACTTCAGTTCACTCACTTTTGTCCCGACACTGACGGGGTTTATCGAACAAGTGAGAGAGAAACGGTGAAAGAGAGAATGAATAAGAGTGAATGACAGGAGTCCTTTTTTCTGGTGTCTAGGCTCATTCGAACAACGCTAATATGTCATCGTTGGTAGACGTGTTTGCTTGACCCGAACTACTACCGCTAGACGGCGGCGTGTTCAGATCCGGTGGATCCAGGTAGGACAACAACTCCATTGGATCCACACTATCTGGTAATAACTGAAATAAACAAAAATCTTTTATAATTTAATCTTATTAATTAAGTTTTAATAAACTTACGTTGAGTGCTTCTTGTCCGGTACCTTCTCCATCGATAACAGCCGCTGGATCGAAGTTAAGATCTGAAGGTATATCTGGTACTGACGTATCTCCGTTTGATCCATTTCCGCCGGGTACGGAAGCGGGGCCACCGTTATTGGAACCGTTACTGGTATTGTGAGCATCTGAAGTAGCTGGTGGTACGCTTGGAGGTCCGGTTCCGCCTCCTGGCGTGTGCGCCGATCCCGGTGTTCCTCCTCCTGGAGTGTGCGGCGTATGTGGCGTGTGTGGAGTGTGAGGGGTGTGCGGCATCTAAGAAAATTAAAAAATTATTTAGTTATTTTAAAAGTTTTTATTTAAGATTTTTGAATAGATGAGGATTTTACTTGATGTAGATCCATAGTAAATTATGAAATCAATCAATTTTATTTTGTTAAATCTACATTATATTTAACCTTAAAGTTGTGACGCGTTTCGCTAACACAGTAGCTTTTTCAAACGAATGGAGGTATAATGAGAAATTTTCATTTTATACAGTGCCTTAATACCAAATTATACGGATATTTAACAATAAAATTATAATCTATTTACAAGGAAATGAAATGAATTTGTCTAAATATGGTATTAACTAAAGTATTTAACAAGTTTACCTGGAAACTCATTCACAACAATCCTACAGGAATCTTTCCAGGTAAAAAGGTTTAATAAGGGAAAATTGTTAATATCAAGTTGATCGTTAAGAAGATTATCTGAATATTTGTTTTTATTTATCTCTAGGGCTTCTAAAAGAATTAATTTGTAGGATTTAGGTTCTATATGCAAAATTTCAAAATTTGATTCTAAAGAGTGTTGGATTGCTAATAAATGATTTGAATAGTTGGAATCTGATTTTTGGTTGTCATAACTACGTTTGTGTTCTGAAATTCTAGTTGTTAAATTCCTATAAAAGTTCTACCTATATAAATTTAATCACAGTCGTCATTACCACATTTTAATTGATAAACTCCTGATTTATTTAGTTTTGAAGATTTGGATTTGTTGTTTTTAATGAATTTGGATAAATTGTTGTCGGTTTTGAAGCAAAGATTCAAGTCTCAAGTTTCTAAAAATGATTTTATTTTTAAGGATGGTATTCCAAAGTAAGTTAAGCTTTTAAATTGGTTATTTTTGTTTTTATCAGAAGGAAATACTTGTTCTAGTGTATGTTTTCGTATCTTTTTATTTATGATGTTGTCAATTAAATTTGGATCGTAATTATTATTAACCGCTATTTGTTATATTATATTTAGTTCTTTACTGTAATTGTCAATATTAAATGGAACTGTTAATGAAATGATGAATGAAATGAAAATTTCTCATACCTCCATTAGTTTGAAAAGGCTACTGTGTTAGCGAAACGCGTCAGAACTTTAAGGTTAAATATAATGTAGATTTAACAAAATAAAATTGTTTGATTTCATAATTAAAGATTTTTGTTAGGAAATGCCATTAATGTTTAAATACCTGTCTAGAAGTTTTAGATAAACTTTCGGTAACTTTAATGTGAGGCAAAGAAAAGAAAAAGTCAAAAAGTTTATTATACAACAAAGGCGGTACCCATTTTTCAAGATCCATTGGAAAACTGAACATAATTGAGATAGATCCCGGTATCAACCAGATATAATGTTGCCAAGTCACGAGAGAAAGAGGACGAAATCAAACTAAAAGCAAACAATTAATATTTAAATATAAATTCCAGAGAAAAACAGTAGATTCTAGGTACTAAGGACCAACCCAGAGGTACAGAAAGGAAAATAAAACTTTAAGTGTTGCAATGGTAATAAAATTTAAAAAGTTAAGGTAGTTTGATAAATGACTTATCAAGGAAAAATATCTAGAACTATTTTTCGAGAGGAAAAGACAATGAAGTTTTTTTATAAAAATGGTACCAAAAGGTTAAAATACTCTCAATAGGAGTAACAAGATGTAATAAAGGCTTATTTATATTCATTTCTCAAATTCCATTGAAAAACTGGAGAAATGTGAGATAGATTAGGCCATTAGGGATTGCCAAAAAATAATGTCACCAGGAAACACTTAAAAAACTAACAATTAAATTCATATCTTCTTAAATTCTATTGATAATCTCAAAAAAGGTTATGTAGATATCACTATGACTCTAGCCAGAGTGGAAATTACCAGCAAATATATTTTCGAGAAA
>CAJUYH010002746.1:0-37650 GCA_910591685.1 Galerucella tenella
TTGTTCGTGAAATTGTTCAATTCGCTCCGCTCATTTCACAAACGTTTCCACTCACAAAATAAAACCTCACTTTTAACACTCATATCATAAATAACTATTTGTCTATTTTACACGAAAATTGTTATATTTGTTAACTAGTTTCGGTCGTTCCACAATTTTCAAAACTAACTAACAGTTTCTTCAAACGTTCATCAAAGTTATTTTAAACAACAGGGCATAAAGTAAAAACTCATTCTTTAAAGTATACAGGTATTTCTACTGTACAATAAACAGCTGCTTGAATTCAAAATATAACAATAACTAACTTACAAATTGGTTGCAAAAAACCAAAGTGTGTCTTGAAACTAAAGAAGATCTCATCAGAAAAAATGTATTCCTCTCAGTTACGTTCGCTATCCGTAATGCGTTTTTGTTTGAATAAATTAGTTTCAAATGTTCTTTTTCAAACAATCAATTTAAATGGAAAACGCATTTAGTACTTTTTTGTAACTGCTAATAATAATTATTCTTCAACTTACTTACCTTGTGAATAAAAAACTTCACTAATGGCTTGGAAATTCTCCGACAATAATAACGTCCAAATAAAATAAACTAAGTAACTTAAGTTTTCAAAACCAAAACGCATTTTGTCTGTACTATATCTTTAATAGGTATGAACACGTGCATCGTCGATCTTCACCAAACGCTCGTAGGACTCGATTGCGGATGTTTTTAAAACGTTTAGTAGACTACAGCCAAAATGTAAATTTGTACTCTGCGACGGTATGAGTCATAGCCCATAAGAATATATATATAAGTCTATGCAAAGCGACAGAGAACAACAAGCTCTAACATTTCCTTTGAGCAATCTACAAGAGAGATTAGCTAAAGCTTGTGAAGTTGTACTGTCAAAAGAATAATTAATGAAGGTAAGGAAAAATCACCTGCTACTCCCTTTAAATCACCAAGGAAGAACCATAAACAAACCATCAACTTCCAAGGGATCAGTTGATGAATTTGAGGAAGAAATAATTAGAAAAAAAGGTAGAACGTGTCGCGGGACACACGGTAGGAACTTTAGTTCCTCCATATACCCTCCCTGAGGAAGTCCGACTGGCAACATCTACTTATAACAGCATCGTATATTTAAAAAAGGAAACCGTAGCATTATACAAATTGGACATTCGTTTACCACAAAATTAGTGGAAACATAAAATTGAATTGTTAAATTTTTAATTTGAAGTTATATTACAGTTTATAGAAATTTTTATTTTCTAGATTTTTACCTAAGTGGGTCGTAGAAAAAATATGCTGCTCGACTCGTGTGGATTGTCCATATCGCACTTGAACGATTGAGCACTCCGCCTACGGCGTCGTGCTTCATCTTCGTCCTCGTGCGATATGGCCATCATATCCACACTAGTTGCACAAACTACAATTTCTTTCAAAATATGCCCTTTTACATTTAAAAAATACCTGCCAAATGTCAAATCAATTTATCCATCCATTTTAAAGTTATCGAATTAAAACATTCAAGTTTTCAAAATTTCAACACCCTGTATTTCGATAAGTAGCTAGACCCCTTAATCGAGCAAAAAAATTATGGAATTAAGTAATAGTAAAAATTTATCCGAACAAATTCAAGTAGATCACTAGCACTGCGAATACCAGCTTTGCATAGCATTTCAATATAGCATCGGTGGTTCAGTGGTTAGAATGCTTGCATTGCACGCGGGCGGCCCGGGTTCGAATCCGGGCAGGAGCATATTTATTATTATGAATCGCTGCTTGGTAAACGAGAGAGAGACACGCAAAAGCAAGGCACATAACGAAGCAATGTAACATAACGCAGCGTAACGTAACGCGTAACGGTCAGATCTTTTGCGTCGCGACCCCTGGTCGCTCAAACATAACCTGGCGTAAAGAACTAAAGTTCCAAAAATGAAACCGTAGCCCTATACAAATTTCAAGAACTGTACGTTTACCACAAAATTAGTGGAAACATAAAATTGAATTGTAAAATTTTTAATTTGAAGTTAGGTATATTACGGTTTATATAAATTTTTATTTTCTAGATTTTTTCTTAAGTGGATCGTAGAAAAAATATGCTGCTCGACTCGTGTGGATTGTCTGTATCGCACTTGAACAATTGAGCACTCCGCCTACGGCGTCGTGCTCAAACTTCGTCCTCGTGCGACATGGCCATCATATCCACACTAGTTGCACAAACTACAATTTCTTTCAAAATATGCCCTTTTACATTTAAAAACAACCTGCCAAATGACAAATCAATTTATCCATCCATTTTAAAGTTATCGAATTAAAACATTCAAGCTTTCAAAATTTCAACACCCTGTATTTCGAAAAGTAAATGTGCTAGACCCCTTAATCGCGCAAAACAAATTATGGAAATAATAGTAAAAATTTATCCGAACAAATTCAAGTAGATCACTAGCACTGCGAATACCAGCTTTGCATAGAATTTCAATATAGCATCGGTGGTTCAGTGGTTAGAATGCTTGCATTGTACGCGGGCGGCCCGGGTTCAAATCCGGGTTGGAGCATATTTATTATTATGAATCGCTGCTTCGTAAACGAGAGAGAGAGAGAGACTAAGGAGGCACAAGCACGCAAAAGCAAGGCACATAACGAAGAAATGTAACATAACGTTTCGTAACGTAACGCGTAACGGTCAGATCTTTTGCGTCGCGACCCCTGGTCGCTCAAACATAACCTGGCATAAAGAACTAAAGTTCCAAAAATCATTTACAACTATACAGCTATTCAGAAAAGGAGGCCTACCATGAAAAGGATATTTGAAGCTGTTAAAAATGAAGAGGGTATCAATTTCACAGGCAAGATTGATTCGTTTAGAAAATTAGTTAAAAAAATGGGATTTAGGTGGAGAAGAGCACAAGACAATAGAAAAGTGTTGATTGAGAAATTTAACATTCAATCTAAACGGATTGAATATTTGAGAAAATTGAAAAAATATAAGCAGGATGGTCGAACCATAATATATTGCGATGAAACTTACATCCACAGTTCCCATACGGTGCCAAAGACGTAGGACCATGGCAAGAATAAATGTTTAAAATTTCCGGTATCCAAAGGAAGACATATCATTATCTTGTGATGCCTTTTGATCAATATAATAAATTAACAATAATATTTAAACAAAAGACATAAATTCCCTTGAAGCTAATTTCAATAAATCATAAGAATAGAAGTAGGAAGGTTGCACGTTCGAAGTCAAGTTCAGAGCGTGAAATAAACATAAATAGTGTAATGTTTTTCTTATTTCTTTTTATTGGTGAACCATTTTACCTATTTAAAGTACGCCTCAGCGTGTTTAAATCGAACTTTATAACACGGGCGTGTTTTAAAGTTACCGTGGCAACATCAACAACGAAGTCTAAATCCTTTGTCTAAATGACAATTTTTTCATCATTGATCTGACAGGAGTAGTTTTTAACTTCAAAACTTTCATTCGAACAATATTAAACTATGTCAAATTTATAAATTAAAATGGAAAATGCCGTTGGTATTGCTTGAAATATTATTATTTCGATTTTATTTAAATTAATACTATTGACATTCACAGAACTCAATAAGGTTGAACTTTCATCAAAATACAAATTAGTTTATGTTTTTCTCATTTCCATGACAACGCAAGGTATACATCACGAATTCAACCATTTGACATTTAGTTCTTATTTCCATCTATGATTTCCATTTCTTGTTGTTGTAGTCGTTATAGACCAGTATTAATAATTTCAAAGTGCACCAATAAAAATAGCGTAAAGTATTCGTGGATAACTGGTCTTTAAAACACTTGCTCTATTTCGAAAAATCGCGCGTGTTTTAAAGACCTTAATATCCACTCATACTTTAATATACTAATTTAAACAGTTTTCACCGTGGGATAAAATTATACACTCACTGTGGCTAATTACTACTAATTTATTGAAGAAACACTTACACACTATAATAAACTTAATGTATATACACATTATAATAAACCTAATTTATATACAGGGTGGGGCAATCTTCTGACATTGGAGGATTACATTGTTGTGGTGAGAGATAGAACTTCATAGTTTTGTGTGAGCTAATACAGTTACTGAGAGCACATTTTGAAAATACTTTCGATTCTACAGGGTGTTCCAAAACCACGTAGCAGCACAAACTTACATTTTTTTAAATGGAACGTACTATATTTTGTTTAAGAATCGAAAAGATCTCACCGAGAGCGTTACAAAAATATAGCACTTTAATATATTATAAGGGTGTTTTACAAAGATATGGCCAATTATTAGCAAAAAAGACCTCCTCTTTAACACTCTGCAGAACAGTAAATTAAAATAAATCAACAGGTCTTTGTGTTCAAATGTCATACACACATCATCGGCTGTGCTCAGTATTAATTACTTTTTTCATCGGTGGCTTCTTTAATACAGGGTGAAACAAAACGCAAATCAAGCAATATCTCAAAATTTTTAAATGAATCACCCTATAAGTCTTTTTACAATTTGTTAGTACAATTAATAAACTTTCAAACGATGTAGTAAACTTAGGACATTAGTTAATGGAAAATCGTAGATATTTTATGATAATGGTCAAAAACAAGTATTTTACGTACACAAATAAAATGGTATTGAATTTTTACATGCAACGTCTTGTAAATTTTAACGTTTCTAAGGCATATATTTTAATCGTAATTTTGGATGCATCTACAATATCTAATCAATGGAATAAAATGTTTGCTAATACCGTAGGTACCTGGAATTACCAAAAACTTCATATTTATTCATGTTTCACTTTCAAGAATTGTTATTATAGGCTTGTTTGAGAATGGGCGAAACATAATCAAGCCATATTTTTGATTATATCAAGTGGGCTACTATCAAAATAGTATCTACTAATAAATGTCAAAGAAATATTGCTGTATTCTTCGTTTGTGTTTAGGAAGTTGATTCAAACACAATAGTTAACTTGTGGTTCCAACAAGATGGAGCATCTGTATATCAGAAATTTTACCGACAGGTGGATAGGACGTGGTGGACCAATTTCGTGGCCTCCTCGATCTCCAGATCGCACACCGATGGATTTCTTTTTATGGGGATACATCAAGCAGCTTGTGTATCAAACGTAACTCATTTTCCACAATAACTCCAGCTATGTTGGAAAGCCATTTTGAACACTTAGCATAAACTACTATACTTTTTATAGAATGTCAATGTTCATTTATGTAAATGTGAGTGTTCTTATAATGTTGGTTTTCATAATTGTTATTTTTTAAAAATAGAAAAAGTTGGAAAATGAATTACAAGCTTGCATTTTACATAACTAAGATAATATACTGTTTGTGGTGACTTAAGTAATTATTTCGTAAAGACTACAAACTGCTTTTATATTTATTAGTACCCACTAGAATGACATTAGCCTACTTACAGTGAACAAAAATATTTCTTCCAACATAATTCCTTCTTTCCTTCCTCTAATGATAAGAGTAGAAGTCAAAGATATTTTAGATGCATCCAAAATTAAGATTAGAATTTATGCCTTAGAAATGTTAAAATTCACAAGATGTTGCATGTAAAAATTTAATACCATTTAATTTGTGTATGTAAAATACTTGTTTTTGACCATTATCATAAAATATCTACGATTTTCCATTAACTAATGCCCTAAGTTTACTACATCGTTTGAAAGTTTATTAATTGTACTAACAAAATGTAAAAAGACTTATAGGGTGATTCATTTAAAAATTTTGATATATTGCTTGATTTGCGTTTTGTTCCACCCTGTATTAAATAAGCCACAGATGAAAAAAGTAATTAATACTGAGCACAGCCAATGATGTGTGTATGACATTTGAACACAAAGACCTGTTGATTTATTTTAATTTACTGTTCTGCAAAGTGTTTAAGAGGAAGTCTTTTTTGCTAATAATTGGCCATATCTTTGAAAAACACCCTTATAATATATTAGAGTGCTATATTTTTGTAACGCTCTCGGTGAGATCTATTCGATTCTTGAACAAAATATAGTACGTTCCATTTAAAAAAATGTAAGTTTGTGCTGCTACGTGGTTTTGGAACACCCTGTAGAATCGAGAGTATTTTCAAAATGTGCTCTCAGTAACTGTATTAGCTCACACAAAACTACAAAGTTCTATCTATCACCACAACGATGTAATCCTCCGATGTCAGAAGATTGCCCCACCCTGTACACACTACTTAATGTCTATTAATTTATCTACGCTCGGTATAATAATTGTCCTAATTTATCTTCAACACTATTTATATTCACTTTCTGTTCACTCACTGTATACTGAAACTGTTTACCGATTCACTGTATACTGAACAACTCCCCGACTCACTCAAAAACCCGCGTATATATAATCCTTCGCGACTCCAGACCTTCTTGAATATACCACCTCTGCGTATATGTACTTTATAATTCGAGAACATTCGCGATAAACCATTGTATGGCCTGGTACGTTTCGAGAACAGTCTGAATATTACCTGCGAAAGAACCTTTCTAGAAAGGTCGCATTCATAGTTTGCGACAGGACCGGCTTCTGAATCAGTGAGCTCGTAACGTTGCCCCCTCCTTAATAGTAAGTTCCTCCTGGAACTCTTGTGTAGCCGGGACTGGATGTTTAAATCGGCAACTGGATCCATTCCTACACTTTCCGGTCGTATGGAAATAACAGGGTACTATCTTCATCGGATACTGATTACGTGGGGAATATAAAATGTGGACATCGGTATCTTCGAAGATCACTTCCACCATATTCCTAATGACTCGCCAATCCAACTGGCTGCTCTCTATCTTAGGCATCGCTAGTTTCTTCACGTTGGATTCCAGCACGTGGTCTCGAAGACTTCGTAGCGCTTCCCACACATTCCGGTAGGTGGATCGATCTTGAAATTCGTCCTTTGTTACGAGATAGAAGATGTGTCGTGAGTTGTGTGTGAGTTTCAGTGTTTTGCCAGGGGTCGGAATCTGTTCTGAAAGTTTTTCTGATTGTCCAAACTTCTTTCGAAAGACGAATGCCAAACCTTGTGCATTTTTGATATTGGCTGGGATGTTGTGTGCCAGTGAATAGTCTTCCGGAAGCGTGAACAAATCTTGTCGCTGCTCTGTAGTAACTCCAAATCTAGCTTTACCGGTACCTCCATATGCGCCCATAATATTCCCTATACCCAAATTACATTCACATTATCTTCGCTCAAGTTAAAATAATACATTTATATAGCTATGATTAAATAAATTCTTTTGATTTAAATATCTTCAATAATCTACATCCTACTATAAATAGAAATAAAAGGTCTACTGTCAGTAAATTAGTGAATAGTATAACGAAACTGGTGCAGGAAAAGATTAATAACCCAAATAATGGCGCAGAAAACCTACAGAAACTGAAGACAAATCTTTATATCTTTGTTTCATGTTCAAGGTATGTCCACATTTGCGCTGTAGAAATATTGATAATTTTAGAAAACCTACGTTAAATGCAATTACCTACTAAGACTTTGCAATACATTTTGCAACATGACTGTTCAATTCTTCTTTTCTCTCTGTTTTATAAACCATGTTTCATATCGGGTGATCGCGAGGGCTATTCGATAAAACGCGTTACAATCCATATTTTGGGAAACACATCATTTAGGTATTGCCTTATAGTGAGTAAACCACAGTTTATTATAGACATAATTGTATCTCTAGGAAAGCAGCTACTTCATATAATTATTGATTTTTGAAATGCAATATTAAATTTTTAGAAAGATAATATATTGAGTTGACAATATTTTCAAAATAAGATACGGTGACTATTGATCATTATAAACAGTTGACGATTTCTACTATCAATTTCGAAAAATAGACTACAACAATATTTTACCTGTTTCATTTTGTTCTTTTGATCTTTCAATTATGAAAAAACTATTCCTTCTAGGGAAAAAAGTGACCTGCATCTGCAAACAACTCGTGACATCATTGGCCTGATTATTCTGCTAACGAACGTGATAACATTGGCCCATTGTTACCTTTGACTGTCGTAAGAGAATACCAGAAAGAACATACTAAATCACTACAGACGACAATCAACAGATGAAAGTCGATAAAAAACGTATAAGGAATAATACTGTCAATATTACTGATTAGGTAAGTACTCATGATATTATTACAGCATTTGAAGCAAGTGAGTATAAGGTTTAATGTGTATATTAAAAGTTTGTTCATTGTAACAGACAAAAATGTATTTCCCACTCAGTTACAGTTATGAGTCAACTATGTTTGCATCGTTTCACAATTTGTCGGCGAGAGCAGAGCCGGTTCATACGAGTGCAAAATGGCCATTTTGATTCGAAATGCATACTATACTTTTTCTATGACAACATATCGCTTACGTTTAATACATACATACATTGCAAAAACTTTGAAAGAAATAAACTGATAATATTTCATTACTCCGAATTCGCTGCTAATGGGCTTTCAGAATTAAAATATAAATTGAAGAAATATGTAAATATTTTCTTTATTGCTATTTCTAATAGGTACACAGAAATAGAAGCCTATAAAAACGTATTTATAGAAAACAACTATGAAATTACTCGTCACCTACTAAAACTTTGACAGAAACGATCTGCTGACATTTCTTCAATTTGTCGCTGGACGTCATAATTGAACAAGCCGTAGTCGTCGTGATTTTACACTGAACCTAGACCTAACACGAAATATTCCATTTCGCATTTGTTGCTTAGCAACTTGCCTAGCAGCCGATGCAAAAATGAAATTCTGTACAAAATGTGCTTGTTTATGATTGAAGTTACGGTTATAAAATGAACATTTATAGAGGTTGTCGTAGAAAAATGTATGTAGGATAATATTTTTGAGTTTGGATGTGTAAATCATTACAAGCAAATCGAATATCTACTGACGTTAGATATAAAAAAGAGATCGTTTTAATTTCAATCATTGTTAAAATACGACAGTATGAACTTGCCTAATATAGTTGGAAGTCAAGAAAACCGTGTATTCTGTGTAAAAAAATATTTTTGAAAAATTGCAAACTGCTTTCGGCTGTTCACAATCATCAGTACATTTTGTAAATTTAAAAACAAATGGAAAGCTAAATTGATGATCACTGAACTGAACTGTATGGTATCAGTCTGATAATGTTGTGGATGAATCCTTTTCTGCTCCTAATGAGATTTGAAAAATGGTTTCTCAACAGACCTTAGTATCAAATCTATTTTACAATTTTCTATTCAGGAAATTTACATATTTGTTTTGGGACATTACCAAATTACATCATTTATAACAATTTTAACAAATTGAAATAAATTCCTCAATATTTACATTTATACCTAATTATGTCACTTTGGATAACTTGAGTTCCGTGTTCACTAAGACTGTCACTTGTCATAATTCAATTTAGATTTATTTTTGTCAACTTCAAACTAATGCCCAGACAGCACAAGGACGTCCTGAAGCCGATCGCGTCGGACATTTCAGACGTCCCGATGACGTCCATTTGAAGTACGGCGGACGTTTTTAGGACATTTTGGGGGCGTACGATGTTACAAAATCGGAGGTCTTCCGGACATACGATCTAGATCCGTTTCAGGTCTGTTTTGGTCCATTTGGGGACGGTTTTAGCTAAGTGCCTACGAGACAAAAAATGGCCAGATACTTCCCCTTCTGAGTAGAAGCAAATCCGTTTGAACATGCATAGAAAAAGTCAAAATATAGAGATTTAAGAACAGACCCACCTCGAAATCTTGTGCAGGCACCCTCACCACCTTCTCAAAGGGGTGACACGCGCGGCCTCATATTTTATTTTTTTTCTCGAAAACGGTAAGACATAGAAACTTCTAGTTTTCGCCATTCGAAAGGTGATTAAATTCTACATTTCCCGGTTATTTTTCTATTTTTAAATAATGCTTCATTTTTTCGTTATTCAGAAAAATGTGGTAGCAGACTGTTTTGCTAAGTAAGTTTTTCGGGTATTAAGTACTCGAAAATGGATCATAATACGAAAATTTTATAGGAATACAAAATTGAAGATCACACAATTTCCTATAGATCGGTATATGATAAGTTAGGCTTGTTTTTTATTTATAGCATCCAGTAGCGTCCGAATGTTAGGGTTTCGGACAAATTGTAGTGCAGCGCCTTACACGTTAATTTTGTTTTTTTCAAAAACTGTGAGACATAGAAACATCTGGTTTGCGCCATTAGAAAAGTGATTAAGTTTTACATTTCCTAGTTATTCTAATATTTTTTGATAATGCTTCATTTTTTCGTTATTCAGAAAAATATGGCTGCAGCATGTTTTGCTAAGTAAGTCTTTTGCCTATTACTCAAAAATCATTCATTATATGAAAATTTTATAAGAATACAAAATTGAAGATCATACAATTTCCTATCGATTGGTATATAATAACAATAAGTTATTAGGATTGTTTTTTATTTATCCCATCCGGTAGCGTTCGAACGTTAGGGTTTCGGGCCAAAATGCGGAGCAGAAAGTATCTTATTTATTTATAAAAAGAAAATATTCGACAAAAAAACTGAACTTGTCTTATAAAATATAATAAAACACTTTTAATATACTTTCTTGAGTTTGAAAAAAAAACTAATAATATCGGGGTCTACAACGTAAATAATAAAATAAAACAGTACCTAGAACTAATCATTCCAATATTTGATATAAAAACAACAGTTTTTTTCAAAAACAAATGAGTATAATATAGAAGAATATTAACTGAAAAACATAAACAAATATATATCAAGTATACATCATGTCAAAAGTAACTTCTGTCATTCTGACGATGATATTTATATCGAAACAATTGTCAATTTACTTGCAATTTACACATTTTTTCAAATATATTGTGGAGTCATTTAAAAACACTTAGTTTCATTTAAAACCATATAAACAAATAAATAAATAATATGAAGTATGAACTAATTACAGCATTCCTTGCAGGTACATAGTTGTGTGCACTTTAATTTTTTAACAAAACATTTACATCTATGATTACAAATTTTGCAATAACATTTAATTAAAGTTTCTGTAAGTAATTTAATATTTTCTATGGTGGTCCAAATTGGCACCCATTTATTATTTTCAAGCGACCATCCCCAATCAGATGGACATGGTAATTTTTGGAAAGTCTTTGTCAACTGACCCCAAACAAAACCACCTTGATAAATGCACCTTCTAATGTGCAATGAAAGGGCATTTAATGTTGGAGGTAGATTTTCAATAGATCTGTTTTTTTTTAAATAACTCCATCCGACACAAATCAAGGCTTTCAGACTCTGAATGCTTGTCATAAAGAAATATGACAAACAAAAGAATGCTGTAATTAGTTCATACTTCATATTATTTATTTATTTGTTTATGAGAAAAATGTTTATGTTTTTTAGTTAATATTCTTCTATATTATACTCATTTGTTTTTATATAAAATACTGGAATGATTAGTTCTAGGTACTGTTTTATTTTATTATTTACGTTGTAGACCCCGATATTATTAGTTTTTTTTCAAACTCAAGAAAGTATATTAAAAGTGTTTCATTTTATATTTTATAAGACAAGTTCAGTTTTTTTGTCGAATATTTTCATAACTCCAAGAGTTCATCCATTTCTCAAATGTGGTTGTAAAAAATCCAAACAAAAAGGATCAATAAAACTCAAAGTCCAAACCACAAATTTTATAATATTGTCCACCAAAAGGACAAAATGTTCAGCAACTAGTTTTGGTACAAAATTACCATCATCAGGCTACAATAGAAATGTTATACTTATCAAAAAAGATCTTACGAGATAATGTTAAAGATCTCATGAGATAATGTTAAAAGTTGAGACAAAATATATTAATTGATTAATATTAATATATTTTGTCTCAACTTTTAACATTATCTCATAAGATCTTTTTTGATAAGTGTAACATTTCTATTGTAGTCTGATTATGGTAATTTTGTACCAAAACTAGTTGCTGAACATTTTGTCCTTTTGGTGGACAATATTAAAATTTGTGGTTTGGACTTTGAGTTTTATTGATCCTTCTTGTTTGGAATATTTTCATTATCAATAAATAATAGAATATCCGGGAAATGTAAAATTTAATCACTTTTGTAATGGCGCAAACCAGATGTTTCTATGTCTTACCGTTTTTGAAAAAAACAAAATTAACGTGTAAGGCGCTGCACTACAATTTGTCCGAAACCCTAACGTTCGGACGATACTGGATGCGATAAATAAAAAACAATCCTAACTTATTATATACCGTTCGATAGGAAATTGTGTGATCCTCAATTTTGTATTCTTATAAAATTTTTGTATTATGGTCCATTTTCGAGTAATACCCGAAAAACTTACTTAGCAAAAAAGTCTGCTAGCACATTTTTCTGAATAACGAAAAAATGAAGCATTATTTAAAAATAGAAAAATAACCGGAAAATGTAGAATTTAAACACCTTTCGAATGGCGATAACTAGAAGT
Organism: Galerucella tenella; assembly: GCA_910591685.1. NCBI lineage: Eukaryota > Metazoa > Arthropoda > Insecta > Coleoptera > Chrysomelidae > Galerucella > Galerucella tenella. The sequence continues at coordinate 12,505 of CAJUYH010002746.1, forward strand.
TTCTATGTCTTACCGTTTTCGAGAAAAAAAATAAAATATGAGGCCGCGCGTGTCACCCCTTTGAGAAGGTGGTGGGGGTGCATGCACAAGATTTCGAGGTGGGTCTGTTCTTAAATCTCTATATTTTGACTTTTTCTATGCATGCTCAAAAGGATTTGCTTTTACTCAGAAGGGGAAGTATCAACCATCGTAGGCCCTTAGCTATTTGAGGATGTACGGTCGGTCTTTGGTACAGCGAACGTCTTTAGGACGTTTGAGGGACGTACGATAAGACGTCTCCAGGACATACGATTCAGGTCGGTTTAGGGTCTGAACCTAGGTAGTAGTCAAAAATAAATATTATATAATATATATTAATAGAAATTTACATTATTTGAGGATCTTTCTTCTTTTTGGTTTTCTCAGACTTGCCCCTATTGATTTCAATTCTTATTTGATGTGGCACCCATTATCTCAGAAGATCTCTTTAGCCAGCTCTGTATGGAGGCTTCGGTGGAATTATGATCCTTTGAGATGCCAGCTTTTTGCGCAGCACCTTGATAAAAAAACACATGAAAATTGGTAGTATTTCCTCATCGAATTTTAGTGTTTTCAACCAAACAATTATATATCACGAATAATACCAAGTTTATTCCAATTACACAGGAAAAATGCTATTATAATACCCCAAGAGCATGATAAACTAGCATAATGATGTCATCACAGTTTTCGAAAGCACGTTTTTGGTCAGTAACAACGTGCTTGAGAGAGTTGTGATCAAATAGTCATTTATCAATGTTCGAGGGATATGCGGACAGAATTTTTCACAGGATAGTGACATCTTGACATAAGTGATAACTATCCCTGAAAACTATTCACGTGTTTCATATGAATCTAATGAAATATGGGTGAAATTAATATGGTACTCAATAATGAACTTACCTATTACAATATTCGATAATGTTGACTAATGGAATGCTTTTTCACCCTTCCTTCCATAGAAACTATTTTGCTTGGCAAGATCATTGGTTATCAACACGGTTAAAACACGTTTCACTAAATCATGGCTACTTCTCCCGCCGTATTTAGATAGTTCGTTGATCTGAAAATAAAGGTTGAAAATTGAAGTATTCCTATACTGGAGATTTATTTTAGGTTGAAAATACCAGAACTATTCAATCAGACCCATCCGTTACTTTTTTTGTTTTGAAGAAAATAGTCAACACAATAAATTTAGATAATATTGGTTACTTGACTGTTGAATTGGTGGAATGGAATCAAACTATAAATCATTTCCGTTCTTCATTATTGAATCAAACATCTCAACTTCATTAAATGTGTCAATGGGAAAATGTATATCTGGATATTTGAGAAATATGGAAGATTTTCTTCGTTTTCCTTTCCACTTGAAACATAGGTTTTCATCATTTCCTTGGTACTCTGAATTTCACTCAGTACCTCAGCAACTTCGCAGCATATGGTTCTGAGATATAATTTGTTTCAGAGACTTGTCTGAAAAAGAAAAATACCTGATTTGTTTGGGAAATATTTGGTTGTATTTTTCAGGCATACAAAAATGCCACATTAAATTCAGTTTCATGTGGACCATTTCATTAAATTACCTTCAGTTCCTTTCATGCAACAATGGGGGCACCTATGATTGCATCCTTCTATAGTTGATTGTGTAGGTACCTGAAATGAAGTTTATGATAAGACATGTCAAGTTTCATTAGTTAATGAATGCTAAATATGTTTGAATTGTCGAAAGTATTCCCATAATTCATAGATATGTCGCAAATAAAATGTGAGGGTGAGAACCAAAATGCTATGAGCTCTGTGAAAATTAGTTCGTAATTCGTAATTTGTGTTGTTTGAACACAAAACTATACAGGGTGTCCCACGACGAGTTAAAACTATCTGTATATGGCAAAATACTCATAATAAAATCATGAAAATTTCTACGTTTGGGTTTTCGAATACGATCTTTTTAACCAAAATGTTTTCAAAGATAGCAGACTTAGTCGACTGTAACTTTGTTATTTTAAATGGAACACCCTGTATATTAATACATTTTTAAAATCTACGTAAAATTTTAGTATACTTAAGCCTGAAACTTTTTTCAAAAAATGCATATTTTTTGAGTCATTAATTTTTTTGTAAAAAATTTGACGGTTGCAGACCCTTACAAATTATTTTTTTACGAGGATACCCTTCAAGATATGAAAATAGTTTCGGTTCGGTTGCTTTTAGCAAGGTCAGACCTATTTGAATCTATGTTAAAAAATTTTTCATTTTATACAGGGTGCGTATAAAAAGTGTTCAAAGTTCAACTTCATAAATATCAAATTTCTTTATTTTCTTGAATAGAACCACCCGGTTTTTTCCATTTTAATGCATTCAGGGGTAAAAAATAAGGCAAATTCATATATACTTTCCTATACCTAAACCTTACCGTTATCCAGATATTGAATGTTTTCTGTAAATTTTGAGAAATGAAGGTGTGGTCTAAATTTCATTTTGACCCGTTGATACAAGCACTAAGAAATGAAAAAGATTATGTAAATTTGCTTTTAATACATGGTAAATATGGCAAAATTGTTACAAGAACATATGTGCTTTATTTGCAGTAAGATATCCTGCATCTCTAAAAATTTACAGAAAAAATTTAATATCTGGATAACGGTAAGGTTTAGCTATAGGAATGTATACATGAATTTGCCTTATTTTTCACCCCTGAATGCTTTAAAATAGAAAAAACCGGATGGTTCTATTTAAAAAAATGAATAAATTCGATATTTAAAAAGTTAAACTTTGAACACTTTCTATACACACCCTGTAAAAAATTTAAAAAATTTCAACATAAATTCAAATAGTTCTGACCTTGCTAAAAGCAACTGAACAGAAACCATTTCCATATCTTTGGGTATCCTCTTAAAAAAATAATTTGTAAAGGTCTGCAACTGTCAAATTTTTTACAAAAAAATTAATAACTCAAAAAATATGCATTTTCCGGAAAAAGTTTCAGGCAAAAGTATACTAAAATTTTACGTAGATTTTAAAAATGTATTAATATACAGGGTGTTCCGTTTAAAATAACAAAGTTACAGTCGACTTCCGGTAGAACCGGAAGTCTGCCATCTTTGAAAATATTTTTGTTGAAAAGATCGCATCCGAAAACCAAAACGTAGAAATTTTCATGACTTTACCATAAGTATTTAGCCATATACAGATAGTTTTAACTCGTCGTGGGACACCCTGTATAGGTGAATTCAATGTCACTGGTGTACCAATAAAAATGGCTTCCACAATGCCTATTAAATAGTAATTTGAAATATATCTACCTCTGAGAGTTCCAAGGAATGATGGTGAATTTTCATTTTCATGCTCATTGATAATATCCAGACAGTCTAGAACAAAAATAGTATATTGTTTGTATACAAAAGGAGTCAGTCACTCTCAATCTGAATTAAACATGCAATTATTTCTTCAGTCCAAGAATAAACTGAAAAAGTTGAAAATAATTCTTATCTTAGGATTTGAAGTATAGTATCAGAAACAATTGAGAGAAATTACATTGAAATGTAATTTTTTGAATGTACTGGAGAAAATTGCATCATACTTGACATGAAATGAAGATCATTCCATTTCAATTCAGATTTTAAATATGTTGATGTGTACTACCACCTTTGAAATTTCAAATAGCAAGGAGGGTCGAGTGATACAATATTAAAGTCCTTTCTATTTTCTTTCCAATGTTTATACATTTTATACATTAGGAATTGAAAAAATACGACTGTTGAATTAAAAAAGACAAAGTCTTGATCCGTGATCATCTCAGCAAATATTCAGAATGCTCCCCCTGTCCCTTTTGATGATATAACAGTTTATTTTGATAATCCTTACATTGACGAATGATTCTGACGTGAAACAATTAAATTTGCAGGTCTTCAAAACCACCTTGTTGAAATCGTGACTCCAGAATCACTTGAAAAAATTAAAAAAACATTTAGATGTGTCAATTGATTTCCCTTGCTATTATATAATTTCGAAGTTGATCCCCTAGTATCATTATTTGATCCCCTAGTATCATTATCTCTGGAGATTTACGATCAAATAACGTCAAAGAAAATTAGAATTAGTTGTGACGCATTTCGCTAACACAGTAGCTTTTTCAAACAAATGGAGGTATAATTATTGTATAATTGATTTCATAATTTACTATGGATCTACATCAAGTAAAAGTCTTCATCTATTCAATTTTGGATGAATATATTCATCTGGCTTGATAAACAAATTTACAGAAGGGGTGCATTTACGATGACAGTACTGACCTCTATTTCTTCCAACTAGTATACCACTTGTTTGTGTTTTATCAACTGGAATCCTACTCCTTGAAGAAGTGCTTTCTACTTCTATCATTTTACTGCTCTTTGCGTGATCTGAAACTAATGTATAAAAACCACTAACTCGTGATGACCTTTTGCATTTCTTACCGACTGTTTTGGAGATAATCTTTTGAATTTTTGGGGGAAAGGGGAAGAACAGATTCATCATCTGATGGTGAATCTGAGAAAGATGGTGTTTCCTTGCCCTTATTCTTCGTGCTTCAAATCCTTCAGATGCTGAGTTTGAATTTAAATCACTATAGTGTCCTCCTCCTTCCTTGCTTCATTCCTTGCACTCATATAATCATCTGGAATTTGCATTTTTCCAATGAATACCTCGATTAAAACTGGAAAACTTATAACAACAAAATTATCATGTTTTTTATACTTTCTACAGCCAACATTGATTTTTAGCGAAATTTTAGAATGTACAATAAGATATTTATTTTTCTATTTCAGTGTGTGCTCTGCTTCGACTAGTTACATTATCTAGTTGTAATAGGTTTTTGTATATGAAGTAAATACTTACCAAATGTGGCATTTTTGAATAATACAATATGGAATGATGGCCAGCATGTGTTGACATTTTCTGATTTTCGAATAGCAGTGTGTAATTTCTCTTTCGACAAAGGTGGCCAATAACACAAGTTTTTCATTATCCACCCTGTAGGCTTTGTCTCAACAGAATTATTGGAAAACTTGATGACAGTCCAAGTTTTCACGTCAGAACTCATTGTTTAATCCTGGAAAAACTAATTGTCAGATATGGTTTCAAGCAGACATAAATATCATGAAATAACTAAACTCTTATCAATCAGTTTATATACAAACTCAAAGTTCACAATGATATGATGAAACTTGATAGACTCACAAACTTGAAGAAAAAAAAGGTTCACATATGACAGTTTTTGAAAAGTACTTAGTGAGTTCAGTCAAAAACTTTGCCAAGATTTTCATGGAATTTTGAAAGAACATCACTCTTTAAACAACATAATGTACTGGGTTTATAAGTTTTGAATAAACAGATTCCTCTCAATGACAGAAAATCGGAAAAGCGTTTGGTAAATTATCAAGAGTGGAAACATAAGATTATAAACAAACTCATATAGAAAGTTAGTGATCAGTAATATGTAAAAGAGAAAAAACCACAAATTTGTTTTCATATGATATTCCATGGGGCCATTTAAAATAATTTGTCGATGAGATACATCACTACTATCTATAATCAACGGTAGTTTTCTTCAGCACAGAATGCCGACCCTGCCGGTATCCGGCAATTTCAAGTCTCTTGGCATAGTATTTTTTATAAATGCCATGTTAATAAATGGGATAAAATGATCTCATTTTATTCACACTCACGTGAAATATGTACCACAAATATAATGATTTATACTCTTGTCTCTAATTATATTACACAAACAGAAACGAAAAACAAACAAAGTGGTGACTGACATAGACGGTGGGAGCCGAAATGGCGAATTTGCTGTCACGCATGCGCATTAAATGAATGGAAATAAATGTGCTGAATTAAAAAAATAGAATGAGGTAATTATGTACTTTTTGGTTATTATATACCAATTTTTGATTCTAGTTTGTGCGTCCCCAGGACGTACAAATTAGAACGTCCCTAGTACCAACAAATTCTGTCTGTCTGGGGATGTACTAGGTACATTCGGGGCACTTTGTTTAGAACATCTTAGAAATGTTTATAAAAATACACTGGAAGTGAAATCACTAGGTGCAAATAAAACATTTTAATATTTCTTAAAACAATAGCTATTTATTACACATTTCTAACAAAATTTTCCATAAACCACATGTAACATTTCCTACTAGGTATAGAGGAATAAATAAGTATTAGCAACCATGGCATGGCTGCTATGACATGTTTACCAATGCTTTATTTCTCTATACCAAGTGGAAAACGTTACATAGGGTAATTGTTTACAGTTAATTTACTTATGTTTCAAATCCATCCTCAATCCAATATAAATACTCTCAAGCCACAACACTCACAACTCACAATGTTACCGCTTATTTCTACCACTTCTTCTTCTTCTCCTCTTTATTCGTGGACTTGCGTCTTTTCAAACGGCTATCCAATAAGGTGCTTCATGAAAGGTGTGTCTTAAACACGTTCGGAGTCAAGTCCATGCCCTTCACTGCGTAGAGTAACTGGGGAATGATAAAAGGATTATTTGCTTTGTGGCTGTTGAAGCTTTGGTATAGGGTAAAGCCAAGGTTAGAGAGGAATAACTAAAGGTATTGCAGAACTACAAGCATAGTCAAAAAAGTCAGTACAGCTAAGGCTAAGCATAAGCAAATAAATCATGCAAAAAAGCAGGAGCTTCGTAAATAATTGATAATTCTACTTAACTTAATCCGGTTTTCTTTAAGGTTTGAATCCATTTTTAAGGAGGTCTTCAATAACAAACTGCATTAGTTTGGATCCTGGAGTAGTGAGAATTGTTTGGATGTTGACTGGTCCTTGCTGATATATGGATGCTTTTATGCATCTGTTGTTACAGATGTTACAAGATTCATTCATTGGACAGTCCAAGATTATATGATAAAGGTTGCCTTCTTGGCCCCATATACAATTTATTTTTGTTTTATTAGAAATCCTTGTACTTGGAAGTTTTCAGGTAAATTAAGATTTATATCAATATGGTAAGTTTCTATTTATTGAACATGCAATTCCACCTAACCATCATGTCTGTCTTGTCTCATCATTGTGTAGTTAGGAATAGATATTTTATCTGTTGTCTTTAGATAAGTTTCATTCATAAAGGATATATCAGGTTGATATTAGAACATGATATGTCTAAGATCTATTCGCTTATTTTTGAGTCCATTTATATTCCATGTAATTGTTTTCCTTTTTTTTTTTCATTATACCACATTTCTTAGCAATCAAAACAAACAGTTCTATAGGCTAATTTGTTGGCTCGGGAACAGTGTGTTCCTATTGGCGTGGTGAGGTCTTCTCCAGTGAGGCTACCCCTTTAATCATTTTTCAGATCGGCTGGCCAGTTTCTTTTGAGTCTTCTGTCAATTTGCGGTTCTATTAGAGGATGGAGTAGAGGGTTGCTGTGCGATTCTAGTCTTTTGTGGTGCTTATTACTTTGTTCTGTAATTACATCCTGTATAAGTGGTATTCTTAGGTCTTCGTGGAGTGTTAGATTTGACACGTACCAGGGTGCGTCAGTTATCATACGTAATATTTTAGACTGGCTTCTTTGGATTATGGTTATGTTCGACTTGCTCGCACATCCCCAGAGTTGTATACCGTACGTCCAGATTGGTTTGATGACAGCTTTGTACACGAGTATTTTGTTCTCTAGGCTCAATTTCGATTTTCTGTCTATTAGCCAGTGTAGGTCTTTTATTCTTGGGTCAATTTGTTTCCGCTTCTTGAGTATGTGTTCTTTCCAGTTGAGTTTTGAGTCTAGGTGCACTCCTAGATATTTGGTGCTAGGGGATTGTGTAAGTTGGATGTTATTAAGTGTCACTGGAGGGCACTGTTCTTTTCTCAACGTGAAGGTCACTTGGTGCAAGAACGGCGGTATCATCTGCAAAAGTTCCAGTGAATGTTTCATTGTTGGTTGGTAGATCTGCTGTATGTAGTACATACAACAGCGGTCCAAGAACACTGCCCTGCGGTACCCCGGATTTAATTAGAAAATTATTGGAAAGACTTTCATTCCATGTAATTGTTTTCCTAAACATTGGTTTGTTTTTTGTTTTAGATGCTCAAGAGCTCATCTGGGGAGCTATCTGCCTGCTCCTCCTCTAGTTCCATCATATGAGTATTGTATAGTTCTTCAAATAGTTTTTTTTTTGTACTGTTTTCTTCCAGAACTGAAGATTGTCCCAGGGCTTTTTTCACCATTTGAGTTAGTTTTATTGATGTTTCATCAATTACTTCTTCCCAGTCTTTCCTGTATGTTGCACTACTGGTGTTTGCCTTAATGTGATCATATAAGGATCTGCTTGTGGTTGCAGACATCCTTGTGGGTGATGGAAAGGTGATATCTTGATAGGCTTTTTTGTCCAGAGGGGGCGAATATATCTGACGTTCTTGTTTTTTTTTTTGTGATTTGGCTATTATCGAATACTTAGTTCGTCTAGATGGGTCATAAGACTTATACGATTCGTGTCTTTCATGAACCTCTGTTACGTTGGTTTTGTTTTTGGTTGAATTTAAGGTTGGGAAAATTATCAGAGCGATAATTGTAGTTATTAGTAGAGTATTCTCTTGTTTGATTTTGTATGGTTCCATACTGCTTTGGGCATTGAGCTCTTCCCTCATAATAGGGTAAATTTTAAAATGCCATTTTTCTCTTGATGTCTTTCTGTCTTTCATATTCAGGGCATGTTCTTGACGTAGCTTGATGCTCTTCTCCACAGTAGATGCAGATAGGTTTTTTACCACATGATTGTGTTTCATGTTCTTCGGCACAGTTAGCACAACGGTTTTTACTGCGACATGAAGTTTAAAAGAGACCATATCTCAGACAGCTGGTACATTGTATTACGGGTGGTATATAGGTTGATACTTCTGAGTAGTAGTACGCTATTTTATGTCCTTTGGTAGTTTTTTTCCTGAAAATGTGACTATCATGGTTTCAGTTGGTATGTAAACTGTGTTGTCTTCTTGATCTTTAGATCTTCTGTTGATTCTTCTGGCAGATATAATTTTAGCTCAAGATTTGGTGTGTTCAGAGAACTCTGTTGGTGTTATCTCTACTGGGATACCTCTTACTACTCCTCTGCAAGTTACTAAGCTAACTGGAATAGCAGCTTCCAAGTTATTAGCTTTTGGAAATTCTGAGTCTAAAGAATCATTGGCGCTTTTAACTGACAGAATCTCAATGCCAAGTATTTGTTTTCCTTTACGTGTGATTTTAGATATACCTTGGACGTTTGCTTTTCTTAACTCTCTTCCTATTTTTATTGGGTGGATGTTACCAATATTTTTATCTTCTAGATTTGATTTTATGAGAACCATGAATGGTCCTGTATTACCATAAGTATAATGTTTTATTGAGAATTTGTTACAGGCTAGATTGAAAGGGGAAGGGCCCTGAGGCCCTCCCCCGCTATCTGCATCCATCAGCAAGCAATATTAGTAGTTTAGAAACGCAAAGGAAGAATTAGGTGGCAAAGGAAAAATAATTTTACTTTGGCACAGACTTACCTCCTTTTTTAGGTTGTTTAACAATTACGAGCAATTAATGTCAAAATTAAAGGATCTTTCAAAATAAGCGGTAATTTTCACAATCCACGTGCTCACTGCCAAAATGGCGAAACGGAACCCCTATTTCTACCACAAAAAACTCATCACTTCTACTTCTAACCTTACCTTTTGCGAATTAGCTCTTCTTTTTTTTCTAATCTTCTTTCACCTCTTTGCAAAGTTGAAGCAGAGGAGTATCACAAATACATCAGTCAAAATATTTTAATAGGTATGTAATATAGATTTAATAAACATTGTTAAAGTTTAACAATTATGTACTAATTAAAACATTCGAGGAACATCCCACTGATGTTGCATTTTATCAATCGTATTTATGTACCAATAGAAACATTCTACCTACATCCCACCTAGGTCGGAAATATTGGGACACTAGTAGTACTTAAATGGTATGTCCCAGGTAAATACTGTGTTATTAGGGTTGTATATACTTGACGAATAAGTAATTCTTTACTAATTTTCTCATTTCATGAAATTACAACTACTATTACTTACTTGCAGAAATCGCACTGATGATGGCGTAACAGCAGAAGCGCTTTGCAATTTTTAAAAAATCCAATTTTTCACAAAGGATACACTGTTTTCTTGACTTTCTAGTCATGTGTACGCATCTATAAAGATATTCATATTAACCTAATATAGTTAATCAAAAACTACCCCCTGTTTATGGATATGTATCAAATTTGTTTACAACGGAATTAAATCGTCCGTTTGGTTGTCGTAGTACACGCATTTCCAAACTTGAATGATATCCGAAAACTAATGAATAATATTTAGGTATTACCAACTCAAAACAGAAATATCTCATTATAATACAACTTATTCCAATGTTTCTCCACACCAACTTACTTATTACATCAAAATATACTAAATACAAATTAACTAAGAAGTATTCAAAAATTCATACTATCCCCAAAGCACCGTTTAAAACTATTTCTCCACGACTAAAAAATAACGCACAAATTATTTTTACATATTTAGCTGCATAATGATAAAAATTATTCACACCAGTGAATAATGAAAAAGAATTCACTCTCGTTAGCCAATCACATACTATTATTATCAGAATTCACTCTAAAATGAATTGAAATGAATAAACTAAATCGTCTCTTCTAAACCGTCAAATACCTAATAACGCAAATCGCTTCTGACAGTGCGTCGTTTAAAACGTCAAAATAATTATATAATCATAATTTCACGTATTATATAGAGACAAAAATGGACAACAGTGAAGATTTGATATGTACGCCTCCCGAAATTAATTTCATTTATAAATGTGTTTCGATTAAAAATATGAGTAACGTATATATTTCCTCTTTACATTTAAAAAAATTGATATGATGTATAGTCTAGTGGTAGAAATGGTTGACTGGCGCGGACAATCGGGATTATATCCTTACTGGAAGTTTTTTTTTAGTCGTAGAGAAAGTATAGTCTTTTACTTGTGTAGAATGGCTATTATTCACTTGGATGATTCTAAAACTCACTCATGGGCTCGCTCGTTTTGGAAACTTCATCCGCGTGAATATTAGTCATCATTTTGCACTCGTTGAAGAGTATAGGTACTATTAACACACACCTGAAAAAACATTATTCCAAAGCAAATAATTCCGAACTGATTTTGAGCCAGAACACTGCATTGTCTAATAAGGTGCGTTATATTTTATTGAGATATTCCTCCAGTTGTCGACAATACCAGGGTGATCTATAGATTAACTGATCTCCGCACCCTGAAAATTCATTTGTTCTGACCTCGTACAAATTATACAATGGTTATAATGCTCAATAATTCCACCTTAAATTTATTTACAGATAAACATATAACTTTGGGCCAGAATATGATTAAATTGACAATAATAATGGTTATGCTTCATTCTGTGAAACGGATGTGGAATCCTCCATTCTGAATACTTCGCACAATACCTGGGAGATTACTGGATAGGAGAGGTATACGTACCTAATCTGAATGCTGCAAATATCCTACAACTCCTTCCAAGGATAGAACTAGAAAAAAAAGTCCTTGCGAATTTTCTCAGGACCTGAGTAGAAGAGGGCACAATAGATCTTTTGGGTTTCCGTGAATCACCCCAATATATACACGTCCCATCATAATATATTGAAAAAATGGCCAAACAATTTTTGGAAGATATCTGATTATGAAGACTGGTTAATGACAATGACACAATTAAGAATTTGATAAAAATATTAAGTTTCAAAGCTGATCTCCTTTTTAAAACTGAAAGTAAAAACTGTATTTCAAAAAAAATGTGATTACTATTAGGAACAAGACTCAACCGAAAAGAAATTTTTAAATTATTAAATTGTGCTACTAAACATGTATCCCAACTTGAATTTTCTTTTTATTTGTTTCGTATCATTTTTTTTATTGTCTTACTTTTTAGGTTTATTTTTATTTTTACGCATCATACAAATAATGATTAATTTTTTGAATGTGATATACAAGGTAGAGATCAAAACAAAAATATGCGATTATTTTAATAATGAATATTTGAAGTAAAGAGCAACGAGAGGTAAATATAGTTTAAATATAATACATTCAAACATGAGAAACTACCAAAAACAGAACGATGTGTATATATATTATAAAGGCCAAAAGTCAGCTAGATATCGTTGTTTTATCCGAATCGGGTAAATTAAATATACTCATATTTTAGCATACACATTTATTCTGTATATCACAATGATTCTACATTAAACAATTGTGAGGATGCTGTTATATATAGTTTAGCTGCCAGTATTACAATATCACCCGTTAATAATAGTAAGTTTTCAATGTTTTTTTTCGCAAATAATGACCCACTGAGCAATAATACAATTTGTCTGACTGAATCTTACAGACTTCCGTCAACAGATACAAAACAGTACAATATTTAAACACTTTGAAAAGGCAACAAGGGATAAACAAAAGCTACGCCCTTGAACTAGGAACCGAATATAAACATTATTGAAATGAAATAAATATCCTTTTCAGAAAGCTAAACATGACTACTACTAGTTGAACATCACTAAAACATTATATATCTATGTTTTCAGCATGTTATGCCGATGATACGGAAGAATCCAAAATATTAGCCGAATCAGATTCAAGAAAATTGGTAAAATTATTATAAACTAACATTAAATGTTGAAAAAAGTTGTTAATTAAATGCCAATTTTCAGTTTCATGATGGTTTTCATTATAAAACTGAAAAATTGACCAATAAAAATCTAGATTTTCAAATACCCAAGTAGGCAGACCCTACATTTTCTGTAGAATGTTTGACATTGTTTTATGACAGTTTAAATCTTTTGCGTCAGTTTTTAAAAGAAATGTCGAGCACCAGACCAAAAATACTTAATGACCATGGTAAATACATATTCAAACTTATCAATTTTTGTTTACAATAATTTATTCCTAATGTGTATAACAGTAACATATACATTTTATGCTATTAGTTTAACAATGTGGCCCCGTAGCACGATACCCTTACTCACGGTATGCTGATTTCTAATTCAAAATGCGTCCGAGCCGCGCAGTTACGTCACGCGGGAACCAGACCACCCACCTATCACCAGTCTTTCGATTCACTGTATTTTCATGCAATAGTGTTGTTAGCTTTAATTTCAATTTTACTCTAGTGGATTTTTCGTTTATTTGGAATTTTATTACCTACTTATTTACTGTTATCGATGTTATTTTAATACTGTTTTATAATAAAAGTTGTTTTTGTTTATTAGGAAAATCAGTTTTCAAAACTGTCTGAAAAAACTGGAACAGAATGTCCACATTTCCAAATTTCAAAAAATGATTGTAAATATAAACTCTTTCTACTCCTATACTAAGTTATTAATTAAATGCCAATTTTCAGTTTCATAATGATACTCATTATAACACTGGTTTTCATTATGAAACTGAAAAATTGACCAATAGAAATCTATATTCTTTAATAGCCGAGTAGGCAGACCCAATTTTTTCTGTAGAATGTTTTGACAGTTTCTAAGAGATTCGTGTGATTTATGACAGTTTGAATCTTTTGCATTAGTTTTTGAAATAAATGTCGAGCACCAGACCAAAAACATACTTAATGACCAAGGTGAATACATATTTGAAGTTATTAATTTTTGTTTACAATAATTTATTACTAATTTTGTATAACAGTAACATACCTATAAACGTTTTATGCTATTAGTTCAATAATGTGGTCCCGTAGCACAGTGAGCAAAGGCGCCGCATAATGTTGTTTTCGAGACCCGGTTGGTGCATATTTTCTATATTTTTTTTTCAAATCAAATTTATTGTTCGTAGAAAAAATAGTGTAGGCAAGTTTCCTGTAATGGTTATTAATACACTCGCATTAACCATACGAAACTCGCCTTTGCCTCGTTTCGTATCCCAGTGACACCTTTGTTAAGGAGTCTTGTATAATAAATAAAATATAATGGTAGAAGTATGAAATGTAACATATTTATAATATAACGGTGTGTTTTAAGTTTGCCCACCCATAAATATTTCTGTTTCAAATCTTTTTAAAATGTAAAGAATATATATTACCTACATATTTCTACACGTTTTGTACATTGTTAATTCCCAGCATTGTACTTACCAAAAAAAGACAACTAAAAGTTGAAGGCTTAAACAGAGTATTTCCCATATATTTAGCATTGTACATTACTGATTGAGATTCCCACATGACGTCACACGCTGTCGGCTACATGCGCAAGAACATACCGTGGTAATAAGTGTATCGTGGTCCCGTAGCACAGTGAGGAAAGACGCCACATAAGGTTGTTTTCGATCTGTACGTGCCGGGTAGTACATTTTTTATATTTTTTTAAATCAAATTTCTTCGTAGAAAAAATAGTGTATGAAACCATACGAAACTCACATTTGGCTCGTTTCGTATCCCGGTTAATGCTTGTGTATTAATAACCATCATTACATGATATACTATAATAACATTCAGCTCAATCATTACAAAGCAACCTCCCATTGAAAAAGTAACTTCCATAAAATACTTGGGAGTGACATTAGATCAATAATATGTACGTTGGTCTGAGCATATAATTCATAAATTTTTTATAACGTTTTAGTCGAATCCGAATGAGGATATTGTATTGTTGCTTAGGGGGGTGCTCTTAAAAGTAATCTGAGCTTTTTACAAACTGTTCAAAATACCATACTAAAAATTATATATGGAAAACCTAGACTTTTCTCTACTCAACAATTATATAGTCAATATGTTTCGAGAGTGTACATTCGTGGGCATTTGATATTTGAAAATACTCCCAACAATGATATCCTCACTGAATTATGTAGAAAGACGTTCCCAAAGTTCTTTAATTTAATTCCATCACATACATTTGAAGCCAATTCCTAAATTGAAGTCATTTGAAATCAATGTTGAAAATTACATAGTAGGTAACAAATCAACTTGAGTTTTCAGAAATAATAATGTGATGTGAATGAATGAGGGTGTTTTTTTTTCTCTACTTACCTCTTGGTGCTTAACCCTACATAGAATAACGTTAAACAATGAAAAGTCAGTTATTTTTTTTTCATTTGTTTCGATCTACCTTAGTCAGTATAGCACTAGCGATTTTTTTATTTAAATGTTCTAGCAGAAGGATCAATACAGAAAACAGGCAACTTTGTTAGGTGATCTGCTCTTTTTTTGTTGTTTCATCACTCTTTGATTTATTTTATATGATATTATGTACTTTAAAATTTAATAAATTGCATTCAATTGAATTTAAACTCATTTCAAACGGCCTCCAAAGCTCGTCAGACCGGCTGACCAAATTGTATGATCTTATTGTTTAAGTTCTAAACATTTCATTTTGCTAGTTTCTGTTTTGTTACCGTTTATTTTTTTGTGACATTTTGTAATTTTGTGCTTCAGATAAAAACCAATAAAACATTTTTCATTGGCACTCTTTTCAAATTGGTAACAATAACTAAGCCGAGTTAGCATCATTTAGGTTACTGGAATTCCTTGATATTATGGGTGTTTACAGAACTGAACATTCAACATTTTAATAATTTCTTGATTTCCATTCACCTCTGGTTTAAAAAATGAAAATTTCAATAAATTGAGGTTTACCTTCAGCTATTTCTATTTCTTTACATTTTTTTCATAAAACCAATAGTATTTGAAGTAGTTTTTCGACTAGAAAGGTTTAAATACCAGGGGGCTTATTTTCGTTTCAATCGAATTTGATTCGAATGCGACCTTACGTCAAATTTTCGAATGAAATGCAAAAAGTGTATTTTCGTGTAATAGAAATTGGTCCGTATGCGAAGTTTTTCAATCGATTTATTTCGACTGGGTTGGAACCAATCGAATTTAAAATCCGTGCTCGAGTTTTAAGCATGCGCAAAAGCGATTCTCTGACTTTTCCGACTTTCAATTTTGACTTTAACTTTGGTAAGGTTATGATTGTTGTTTGATGATATTATAATTTTGATATATTATGTAATATATTAATAATTGCCTCCGATCTTTTTTTGCCCCTGGCATAGAATTTATGGAATTGCTCACTTCTTCCCACAATGTTTGTGCCGTTTTGAATGTAAATTCTTTAGAAAATTTTCCACTTTTTAGCTCTGGGTGATCTAAGAGGAAGGCAACAAGATGTTCCTTTTGATTTGCAGTGAAATGACCGCTTCTTTGCTTTTCCATTTTTAAAAATGTATATTTTGCTAATTATTGAAACTGACACTTCAAAACTTCAAACTTTAAACACAAGGTAGGAACATTGCAGGGTTATTAGAACTCTACGGTTGGTACCGTATAAATTGCGACTTTGTCACGTATGGTCATTCGAATTTCAATACCGCATACGAATTTTAATTCGATGACGTCTCGAAAATACGTTAGGCCAATATCAATCGAATTGTTTCATTCGAAATCATTCGAACACGAAATATTTCGACTGAGAACGAAAATACACCCCCTGATCTATAATAATAACCTCATAATTGCATCACATGTTTGTACTATTATTTCTTATTCCAAAATCCCATTTTGTTCTATTCTCTCCTATTTTTTGGGAATCAAACCACAATAATGTTTTTCATTTCGACGTTTCGATAGCGTTTCAGCTACCGTTGTCAAGATTTACTAGTAATGAAATAATTTTTGGTCGCTATCTGACACAACGACAAAATTTGACAACTAGACAATCAGTAATATTTAATAGAAGCTTAAGACTACAAAACTTTGTTGTCAAATTTTATTAAGGTTCATTCATAGTAGATCACATCTCAGGTAAAATGTGAAATAAAATATTTTATAATATGACATTCTAACGATATGATAGTCTACTAGAAATGGAATCCAGTGAAGTGCACGTTCCAGAAACGGTTTTTATTGAGATAGCGCTTATTTTGGAAATGTTAATAAAACGCGTTTGCTGTTACTTTTTTGTGTATGATTATTTTTGTTTTCAAAATATGTCTAACTCAGTTTGGTGATTTTGTGTATTGAAGTGTGTATCGATTAAGAACTATTCCAATGATAAATCATAAAACCTGGATAAAAACTTATTATGCTATCCTGATAACGCAGGTAATTGATTATTGGAAAATTCTCTTTCTAACATTGGTAACCAAATTTGAATTCATTCGGCTGAAATACTAGCTATACATGTATCGTTTTCCATTTTTATTTCCGTTATATTATAGTTATAGTATTTTTTGTATTAGTCCGGAGGTACGTAAATTTATATTGAATCATAAAATTTAGTAATTTCCGAAGTTAAAATGTTTCAATCAAAAAGGACGTTTGGTATATATACCATTCAATTTAGTTGAATTAATTCCGAAAGACGTCTGGTATATAACTAACTTTTGTGTAGATTCTAAATAAATTTTTACTAATGAGAATATAAAAAGGACAGAAGAGTAGTATTCTAGGTTCCCATCCTTCGGTTCTCGCTTTCTATTCTCAGCCGGCAGCTCTCAGCTAACTACTGCGTTACCGATACCGATTTTAGTTCCGTAGTGAAAATTTCCGATCCGGTTCCCGGAATTTATAATTTATAATACAAGATTTTTGTGAAAATAGTGTAGTCGATTGAAGCCGATTTAAGAAGGTAAAATATTTTTATATTCACCGTATATTCAACAATTTCCGTATTCCGTATACTAGAAATAGTTTGATATTTTTTTTTTATTTCCGGACCAATTGATTATTTTACTTTGTTCAGTTTTTTTGCAACTAACCAGCAAAATTAAAGTAGTGTGATTTGTTTAGGGGAAATTGATTTATTGTAGAACTTAGTTTTAATAGTAAATAAGTTTGATATTTTTTTTTACTTCGCGAATTGAAACTCGTTTTGGTTTTTTTTTATATATATAGTAATACCGATGTGAATAAAAGTTCATTTGTTCTAGAAAACTGTTTTTTTTTTACATTGCTAAATAGGTAATTAGTACTTATTGAATATTCGCCAGCTCTCTATTGAGGGTTTATGTGTTTTATTTATATACATTCTATACTATCAAGGATTTTGATAGTTCATTTTTATTCCCGAGTTATTCTTACTCTGTGTGTCGATAAGTGATATTAGTTGAACCTTATAAAATTAATTTATTTCCTTAATGCTGGAATAGCAGTGCACCGTCTCAATTTCAAATCAAAAGGGATATTCGAACTTGTCTTGTGGCATAGTTACGCTCGTTCGTTTACCCGGCAGATTACAACCGTTTAATTTTTTTTTATGAACCGGTAAATTTACTTTATTTTCTATTCCGTGTTTTCCTATCAAATCCAAAGGGATATTCGAACTTGTCTTGTGGCCTAGTTACGCTTGTTCGTTTACCCGGCAGATTACAACCGTTTACTTTTAAACCGGTAAATTTGTTCTTATTCCCGTGTCTTTCCTTTCAAATCCGAAGGGTGGATTGAACTTGTCTTGTGGCTCAGTTACGCTGGTTCGATTGCCTGGCAGATTTGCCCCGTATTAACCCTTAACGGTTTTTGGTACATTTATGTACCACTCGCTATTACACTCCATCTAGTATTTACTCTACAATGAAACATCAACCTGAACTTGCCTTTCTATATTCTGAACGTTTTCTGATAGAAGTAGTGAACCTCTGCATTATGTGGCGCCACCGAGAATGGATCATCTGTTTAGCTGTCAAAATAAGGTAGGTATAGGGTATAGGTACCAGTGAATATTTAAGAGGGGCCTCCTCGCAGGTAGACAAACCTCAAAACATAAACAAAAATCTAGTTATTTTTAAGTTCAAAATATTTTCGATAGATGTCGCTAGTGGTATTAAATCGGCTTTAATTTAATACATTTCTTGACGATTCAAGCAAACGCATCTCCGGGTCAGCTGTTTCGATTAGAGATATTACCTACACAAAGTTTCGATGTTTTGGTTTCAAATACAATTTCTGTCAGCAGATATTTTTATTTATTTTCAATCTCAATAAGTAAAGTACGATTTTATGTATTTTGAAATTAAAATAGTATATGAATTATCGTCGGCTCTCTATATATTGAAGTTTTATACCCAACAACACTATGGATGCTGATAATTTGGAAGTGTCTTAACCACAACAAAAAAGTGGTGAAGAACCTGGGATAATATCATCAGATGAATATGAACAGTAAGTTCTTTCACATAATGTTTTCTTATTTCCAGGTAGCTATTCTCGGGTCCGTTGAACTATAGGGAAACACGAATTTTTGACTGATTTTGCGAAAAATCGATAGTACTCACCTATTTTGAGAATAATCCGTCAAAAAATTTGCGGGTTATACACAATTTACAAAGAAAAATCCAAAAAAAGATTTTTTTTCGCCACTTGAGCCATTACTTTTTGGCATGATATTTCATACAAAAAACAGTTTAAATGTATTGCTCTGTACATGAAAGTGATCAACAACATGTGTTCTCGCTATCTATGAAAAAAATCCAGTTAGATTCTTCATAATATTGTTTAAATTACCACTTTTATAAATATATATTTGACAGGCAACCAGTTTGGATATAAATAATTTTAATAATAATCGCATACACAGATATGCAACCTACAAAACATACAATACTTTGTAGCGTGGTTGCCAGCTGTAATCGACTACTCGACAATCATGCTACATGACTATTAAGATACGAAATTAAATATTGTATCAGACTATATTTTTAGTAAGATTCATTCAAGACAAACCCAAGAACATAAATGAAATTATAGACACATTTTATATATGATGATATCATTATATTGCGTATTTGAAGAAGGGGAAACAAAAAATATATAATCATTGTATTCAGCCTTCCCCTCAGAAAATATCCAATACTTTGTAATCCACATCAAGTTATTCCAGAAGGGGAAGGGAATATAATAATTGGATTCACCCTTCCCCTTCTAGAATAATGTAATCCAATTATTATTTTCCCTTCCCAATACTTTGTAATCCACATTAAGTTATTCAAGAAGGGGAAGGGTGAATCCAATTATTATATTCCCTTCTTGAATATCTTGAGGGGAAGGCAAATGCATCCAATTATTTGTAATCCACATTAAGTTATTCTAGAAGGGGAAGGGTGAATCCAATTATTATATTTTTTTTCCTCTTCTTGAATAGATTGATGTGCATTACACTGCATTCATCCCTCTCATCCAATACTTTCTAAGATGAAATTCGAATGCAATAATTAATTAATATTTTAAAAATATCATGATTCTCAAGTAATCGTTTACAGCTGGCAACCATGTTACACATTGCGCTAGAGCTTCTATGTCATTTGTCATTTGATTTAATTGTTTTCATACAAATTTGTAGCCTGTCAAATATATATTTATAAAAGTGGTAATTTAAACAATATTATGAAGAAACTAACTGAAATGTTGTTATAATTAGCGAGAAAACATGTTGTTGATCACTTTTCCGTACAGAGCAATTCATTTAAACTGTGGTTTGTATAAAATAACTAGCCCAAAAGTTATGGCTCAAGTGGCGAAAAAAAATCTTTTTTTGGATTTTTCTCAGCAAAATATGTATTACCCGCAAATTTTTTGACGGATTATTCTCAAAATAGGTGAGTACTATCGATTTTTCGCAAAATCAGTCAAAAATTCGTGTTTCCCTATAGTTCAACGGACCCGCTATTCTCAAATAAACCTCTTGAAATTGATTTTGAAAACAGTTAATTTTGAAAATAATAGAATAATGATTTTTTTTAGAATAATGTCACATCAGTTGCTCAGTATTTAAGAAGAACGCAGTAGGGGGCAATGGATTGACTAGTAGAGTAGTCTTTAAATGTTCATTGTGTTCAAGAGAATATGAATACGACACAGAAAATCCAAATAGAAAAAAATCTGTAGTAAATGCTGGAGCAGTATGGGGAACTTTGGCTGTGGGGTCCACATACTCGCATATGACAGAAATGTTGGCATGCAGCTCCAACTTATATTACAATATTGAAAATGAACTGGGAAAGGTAAATACAATTTTAAACACAAATAGATAAAACATGTAAAATTTTTGCTATGTAACATATGAGATTATCATGTTCAAAATTGTTTTAGGAATGGGAAGCCTCTCTTGTAAGATCCATGGAAAGGGCTGGTATGGAAGAAAAAGAGGGTTACCGAAAATGGACAACTTTGTTTAGATGGGACACCTTGTTTCACAGTTTATGTGGATGGTTCTTGGAGTAAACGATCCTATGGCACAAACTGTAATGCACTATCTGGTATCTGATATGGTAGCTATAATTGAAGAATATACGGGCCAAGTACTATTTATAGCAGTAAGAAATAAGTTTTGTGCTATATGTGCCAGAGCTTCCAAAAGCAATGTAGTTGTAAAAAAACACATCTGCTACAAAAATTGGGATGAATCCGCTCCTGCAATGGAAGCTGATATGGTTGTGGAAGGATTTAACTGCAGTTAAAAAACACGGTGTTAGGTATACTAAATTTATGGCAGATGGTGACTACAGTGTATACAAGAATATTATAGAAAAAGTCAGTTATGGAAGCAACTTGCTACCCACAATATGTATCTGCTACGCTGATGATACATTGTTGGTACATGCTAACTCTAATATCAACGATTTAATAAGTATGAGTTCTAGGATGGATGATAAAGGGGAACAGTGGTTTGCTTCCAATCATCTCAAGTTGAACACAGACAAAACCCAAAAAATTATTTTTTCATCTAATTACAACTTGACTTCCAACAAACAAGTTCAGCTATTGGGTTTCACCTTGGATGACAGACTCACTTGGGAGGCGCACATTAACAAATTATGCAAGAAACTGTCCACTCAGCTCTTTGTCCTTAGACAGTTAAAGTTCGTAATTAGTAGCAGTGTTGATGATAATCTGCACTGATAGTAGACAAGCCCTATTAGCCTTGAACAGACAACGTGTTATATCGAGGCTAGTACTAGAGTGCCACCAAGATTTAGCTGACGCCTCGGCAGATAACAATATTATCCTGAGGTGGGTTAAAGGGCACGACAGGAGTAAAGGAAATCGCATTGCTGATTCTTTAGCCAGGGAAGCCGCTGGACTGAAAATTCTAGGACCCAGTGACACCTACGGCTTAACGACTTCGACAATTGCGGAACTAGCCAAACGTTACACCCATGCTCAATCCCTTAAGAGATGGGATGGAATCAAAGGATGCAGTCTTGCCAGGATCACCCTGGGCGACCCTGGAAAGCTGGCGCCGAAGAAATATTTGGCGATGACCAGGAAAAACCTACGTTTAACAGTAGGATTTCTGACTGGTCACTGTCAACTAAGGAAACACCTCCATTAGTGGACACACCTCTATGCAGGATGTGTGAACAGGAAGATGAAACTGTCAGGCATGTCTTATGCGAGTGTCCGGAGTTATCGTCAATAAGAGAGTGTGTGTTCGGTGAGTCTTGGCCTACACCTGCCGATATAAAGGAGATGTCTCCTAGTGACCTGACCACCTTCCTGAGAAGGACAGGATGGACAATGACCTAGGAGGACAACTCCTCGGGAGGATGTACAATGGGTCACATGTGGCCTAAGTGCTGTGAGCCTACACACTCACCCTCCCCACTCTACAGATACAGATACAGATAGTAGCAGTGTTTTAATGCAATCTTATTACTCTTTATTTCAAAGTCATTTGACCTACGGAAGGTAGCTATACTATAAATACTATATATACTGACATGTCACAAATGTAATTAACTCATAATGTGATCAAATAAATACTACTACTACTACTAAAATTGAATATACAAATCATGTCTAAAAAAATTATGTAAAACACCTCAGGAATATCAAAAATTGTAGTCTTGATGAAACGAGCAAAAACTTCAATATAGTTGGAGACATTACTGACAATATGATTCCACAGCTGCAGTCAACATCTTTATTTAATCACCTGAATGTTAAATACATATGGCAGATACAAAAGATATACTAATTTAAAAATATTGTGGTGGCTATCTTCCTGTAGATGTGTACTTGTGTATATCAAATTTGTAATATGGCTTCCAAGATAAAATTGAGTTGGAAAAATAATTTGTAAGTAAAAATATTATTCATTTAAATAATATTTTTTCCAGTCTTTATAACTACATGGATCAAGACTTCAATATGTCAATAGAGGTCACCACCCATTTGTGAGTATAGAATTGTAAAATATCGATATTTTTGTCAACTTTTTCTTTTCTTTTTGTTCTGAGGAGAAATGGAAGATGAACTTCAGTTGCCATGTATTTTAATAAATATTGAGACAAATACATTAAATGTCTAATAATAATTTTGTTTATATTTTTATAGAATATTTTTTTTTTTTTTTTTTATTTTTTTTTTTTTATTCTGTTGTTTAACGTCGGTCTATTTCTGCGACTGAGGCTAATCACCGACGCCGGGAGCACTCTACCCCTAACCGGAAATTTTGGCGAACCCACTAGTGTTCCAACCAGTGGTAGCGTTCTTTAACGAGCCCAACATCCATGGACTCGGGGCCTCGGTTTTACGTCTCCTCCGAAAGACGGCATATCTACATTATACCTCGTGCTCATTGGTATAATGCCTGCGAGCTGTGATATGCTACTCACCCTAGTAGTCTAAAGTGCACCCTAGTAGTCTAAAGTGTTTCGCTGCAGGCTGTACGGGCCCTATACGATGGTTTTCCCTGTCATGGTAACCCATCCAAGTACTAACCATGTCCGACCTTGCTTGACTGTAATTATCGCATCAGAATGCGTTCCACTACAGTGCTGGGTCGTCGCCCTGAATATTTTAGATTTGTTTCTTTTCAATAAAAGCGTTAACTTATTTCTGCTGTTTTTTTTTAATTGATAATGGGTCAATGAAAAAGCATACATGTTTGTTTATTGCTTTATTAAACATTATTATAGTTTATGTACCTAATTAGCATTTCTTTGCTATAATTTATTTGAATGATTGAGAGGAGTCAGTGGAAAATCAGACATACTGTATTGTAATAAATAAAAAACTAAATGGTTTGTTTTCGTATTCAATGTAATGAAACATTTTTGCTATAATTTACTTGAATAATTAAGAAGAAAATAAAAAAACAGGCATGTCCGTTCATAACAAACTGGAGGAAAACTGCAAAAAGTATTTTTTTTATAATAACATTGGATACATAACCTGGAAAAATTTGAGATCAAACATAATTTTATTCCTGTGTTTAGAAAAAGATTACAACACAATCCAATAGAATACGAAATGTCTATTTTGGTAAATTAGTAAAATGCAATTATTTTATTACTATTACCAATGTATGTTTATGCTGATGCAACAGCTGAACTAAAATGCTAATGTACTTGCAGAATCTTCCGAGCAACAAATCTCAAAAAATACAATGAATTGAGATTTCATATTTCCAGAATCGAATTCTCTAGGCTTTCTTCTGGTGATAAGGTCTTGGGCACAACAATGTACTCTGTGTCTTGGGGTTGAAATTGGTGACTACAAATTGTCAAAGCTGTCAAAATCACACCATCACACCTGATGGCTTATTTCTTTTTTATAACAATCTAAAACTTGACCAAAATACCTCATCCCCAAGACAAAGGTCCAAGTTATATTATGTTTAAATTTCAACTCTCAATTTTACTGCATTCTTTAGATTTGTTGCATACAAAATGACCTAAATTTTGCTGCAAGTCAGGGGTGTCAACTAAGGTCTTGGCGTTCAAATTGGTGACCACAAATTGTGAAAATCACACCATCACTTGTAGGCTTATATCTTTTTTATAACAATCTAAAACTTGACCAAAATTCCTCATCCCCAAGACAAAGATCCAAGTTATATTATGTTTAAATTTCAACTCTCAATTTTACTGCATTCTTTAGATTTGTTGCTTACAAAATGACCTAAATTTTGCTGACTAAGGTCTTGGCGTTCAAATCACAGAGTACACCTTAGATGGTGTACTCTGTGTTCAAACTGGTGACCACCAATTGTCAAAACTGTCAAAATCACACCTTCACTTGATGGCTTATATCTTTTTTATAACAATCTAAAACTTGACCA
>CAJUYH010002747.1:0-37642 GCA_910591685.1 Galerucella tenella
ACGTGCTAAAATACAACTTAACAGTGATCTGTTTTATTCTATTCGTTTTGTTCCTCAAATACACAAAAAAAGCAAATCAGCAAATAAGCAATAAAAAAATAGATAGCTGTAAGCACTAGAAAATAACCTAGGGAAAATACAATAATAACTTACCAACCAGACAATAGAAATTGTTCACCAAAAATTAAATAAAATATAATTAACTGTTGCCTTCTGTGGCAGTTAGAAGAAAGAAAGAGTCAACTCGAAAATTGAAATTTCGAACATCGAAAGACACAAGTGGAAGGGGAATTTGATAAAAATTAATGTTTTATTTCGGAGTGGCTAATGCGACAAAGAAACGGCATGATTAGAAATTTAGTAGAAATTTAGGAGGAAGTGACTAATGAGCCAAAAAATTCACTAAATGAAATAGTTTTTTAGACGAAAAACGTAACAGCTGAACAGCATGTTACAATTTATAATCAAAAATATAGAATTTGGGATTTGTTCTACATTGAAAAAATGTTAAAAATTGTCAAATTTTATTATTAATAAAAATTTTTGTTGTTGTTTTCAATCTAAGTTATTCAAGAAATAATCTAGCTATTTGCCCATAGACTTATGAATTTAAATTGATTGCTGTTGACATATTTTTTGCATGATTTTGTTTGGAAAATATATTGATAAAAAACCGAGACCGCGAAGTTCAATCGATTAAATTCATAGGATATAATAATATGAAAAACTGTCCCATGTGGTATTTTATCATACGATTTGTCGTATTAGTGGTTGTCTAACAAAACGTATTTATCTGTAATGGTGGTTATATAGTAAGTAGTGTTAGCTTTTAGCTGCTTCGCTCTATTTATGGTTTTCCAATGAGTTGTACCGTTGAGTGATAAATTTCACATAGATACAATGTAGTTTATAAAGCCGAATTGTTCAAATCGTTTCTAAAAACGGAATTTACTATACTTATGCTTCTTCTTCTTCTTCTTCTTCACCATCTTCTTCTTCTCTTCTCCTTTTCAGGTATCGGACGAGTGCTCTAGTTCCTCTTGTACCCAATACTTCCACTCTTTCCTGTCTCTTGTAATATTTTTTGTCTAAAGTTTTTCTTTTCTTATCCCCTATCTCCTTAATTTGGTCTATCCACTTTCATTGCTTTTTGTCTAATATATTCATTTCTACATGTGTCCCACTTTGTATTTCCTGCTATTCTTCTTAGAAACTTCATATCAATTGTGCTTTTTGGCTTCATCTTTTTTTCTGTGTTCAATTTTCCTTTGCGTATGTTATTATTGGTATCATTACTGTATTGTATATCTTCATTTTCACTTCTAGGTTAGGTTAGGTGTGTGGGTCTATAAGGCCGTCCACTGCGACTCGCTAGAGTCTATTGTGGCTCGCACGTATTCAGATTTCACCAAACACATTCAGCTGATTCCTGATTCGAGACGCGGCGCGGCAGGCACAAATAATATGCTCTGCTCTTTCATCATCTTCCAGACAAAGACGGCAAGTCGGATCTTCCGACAGTCCAAGTTTTAGCATAATGATGATTCAGATGACAGTGGACTGTTAAAAGGCTTGTTAGACAACGTAGATCATGTCTGCTATAGTCTAACATTTGTTTGGAAACATTCTTCGAAGGATGTATAATGTATAAAAGCCTTTGAATGAACCAATCCTGATAAATTATGCAAGTAGGACCCATTCATCTCCATTTGGAATTAGGACGGTATAAGGCAGGTCGCAGTTTACTGTTGGAGGCATTAAATAAGAGAGTTTTCTTGACTTTCTAGTCATGTGTACTCAGCTATAAAGATATTCACATTAAATAAGAGGTCGTTCCCAGAATACTGTGACTTTTAGTGTCCACTAGCATTCTGCTTCGCTGTATTTAGAAATATGCGCAATTCTGTATGCTGTCCATCTAGCCTCTATTTACAAAAATATATGGAGAGGAGGTAGGTTCAGAAGGATTTCCATGGCTGCTGACGGTGTGGAGCTGAGCTGAGAGAGCTGTTTTAACAAAATATAGTGGAAAACTAAGTGAAGTTTATGAAATAACAAGAAAGTGAAGACAATGGCAAAAATAAATATTATTTATCAATTCATGTCAACTATAAAGTGCCAATGCGAAAAAGTCCTGTATGAAACTGAGAACAATCTAACCTATCAGAGATCTACGGAATTGCCAACAAATTAAAATGGCAAGGTTTTAGGGTCATTTTAGATTAGACAATTTTTCGTGCAATATTTAGTCCAAGTTTTGGAGCAATATTTGGAATAGATTTCTTGTGTGAAATTTTGGCCGACTGTTTTAAGCTATTTTAGACTATCCCAATTTATTGAACAATATTTAGTTCAATATTCTGCACAGTAATCTGATTTGATGATAAAATAAATATAAACTTTTCAAATTCAAAATTGTCTTTAGTTATGGAACCGGAAAATTTGAAATATTTATTAATTTTCACGGCTGCTCATGTCTAAGCGAATATTAACTTTAGAACAGAGGAGAATGAGATTTGGCAATATAAGTGGTTGATGAAACGGTCTAATGATGCCTAACTTTGCCACTACAGATTCTACAGCTAAGCTTGTTAAGTATTTGTTATGGTAATCTCTGTGTTTTACATCGTACAAACGAGCATGTTTTGAGATTTCCTTAATTAACATTTCAATCTCTAGTTTATTCCAAGACATATTTTTCAACCACTTTAATACATAGGTAACCACAAATTATCAAGATTGATGACATTCATACGACATTTTCATAGGACAGTTCCATTGTGAAATACAATAAATCAAGTTGTGGAGAAAATACGAGACAATTTTTAACACAATTCTCAATTTTAGACTTAAGCTAAATATTGCACAAGAAATTGTCTAATCCAAAATGTCCTTTAAATAAAGTACAGCAAGAATGGAGGTCAACGAAACTATGAATATTTCAAACTTACAGAATTTATGACATAATATCATATGCATTTATGAAGGTTAGCATGGCCTTCGGCGAAGAAGTCCTTTCTTTCTCTTCAATCTGTTTCTACCAACTAAGTATCTGGACATTCAGTCATTAGGCCTGGTCATGCCCTTAGCACCAGTGTCTGTTTTCTGGGACGCTTGGTAGGAACAACCACAGTTTACATACTCTGGTACTAATTATCTGGAAAAGTCCATCAAAGTTAGATACAACATTTTCCTCTGGATGCCGTATATTGTCTTGTCCGATATTATTACTAGGAATTTAAGGTTACCTATGCCCGTTATTTCAATAGCGTGGGCTTAATGAGCTTCCGCACTCAATTACGCACGTTAAAAATAACGTAGACACTGCGGTATATCTTTAAATAACTAATAATACAAATGATAGAAAAAAATATGAAATATGACCTCCTGACAAATAAGCAACAACTTCAAGTGTAACCTGTAAAGAAACCAATTGAAAATTGTATGGTTCCTTATTTTTCTTGAATATATCTCCCGGATCGGACTATTAGGTACGAATATTGTCAGGACATTTAGTATAGATCGGGTGATCTAGCGGGTCATATGACTGTGCACACATGTAGCCAAAGTGGTAGCGCATATTCCAGTTGAAACCATATTTATATTCCGTCAATTCAAAGTCGGAAAGTATATTTCACAATATTTCGTTGACTCATCAGTACAAGGTATATGTTCTCCGTCCGAGAGCTTAATCCCGGACTGAAGAAGACACCAAAATCACAATCGATACATGTCTTCCAGTAACGGAAGTGTCAAAGTCGTGACAATAGCGACATCTTCACCTCCAACTGCAAACCAAAATTCGTGAAATCTGACGACAAGCCACGCCGTATTAAATAAAGCGCGTTACCAATAGATATCGCAGAATAATAATTATTCTAACGGAATTGGAAAAATATTTTTCAAAAACAGTGACCGTTCAACTGCGAAGCAACAACTACTTCCCGGGCTATAGGCCCCGACGGCTAATGAATTACACTTCAAAGTCTAACGGGGTTGGTATATCCGTTTCCAAAACGTATTGCCAAAGATTATAGATTCTGTAATCTTTGGTATTGCTTCCATTTTCAATCCTAAAATATTGCAATAGCAGAATATAGGTAAAAAATTGAAATCAATTAAAAACTATTAACTTACTTGTAAGTGAGATTATAATTAAAACCAAAGTACATGAGAATAATTCATTTTAAAATAATTTTATAGTTAATTCATTATGATAACTGAAATGTATCTATTTTACCTCAATGTGAGTTTTCATATCCAATAATTGATTGTAAAAACTGACATTATTCTCTTACATTATTCGCTTTCGACATTATTTGGAATGCGATGCAAAAAAAACCTGAATAAGACACCACTTAAGCTACATTTTGAAATTTTGGAATCTTCCACAAAAAGGTGCCACAAAAATACATTTATCTACGGTCAGCTTTAAAATTAGGCATTTACGAACAAAAAAAATCATACATTATACATACGTTGAAAAACGTGCGTAAATGAACAATGCTTTTTATATGGGGTTTTCATTTTAATTTTTTTTTAGCTACGTGATTATCTAGTTGCCTTGAATTTAGTCGTTTGTTGTATAAACTTTTGTGCTGTCAGTAAATTTGACAGAACTGTCAGACATAGTGAAAAATATTTGTTACTTAAAAAAAGACAAATTACCCAATGTTATAATTAGTAATTTAAATAATTGTCCTCATTTTACTGTAAATATGAATTTAAATAATTAGAATTCGTTGTGTTTATAGAAAATTCATTTTTATGTTTTTCAACCCTTTCAGAGCAAATTTTTTTAATTTTTTCCCATGTGCTTGTAGATAAACTTTTGTATGACACTTGTGCGTGAAGTAATTTTGCGCACTTGTTGCGAAAAGTCGCTCGCTAAGCTCGTTCCTTGCATTTTCGCAACTCGTGCGCAAAAGTATAACTTCACGCACTTGTATCATAAATAACTATTTTTTCAAATGGATATTTCGGCACCTTCTGAATCACCATTGAGGTCTACAGTACCGGTCAATTTTTTCGACTATCCCCTACAACGTTGCCAAGCTATTACCGAATTCGCCAAATTTTATCATTTCTTATTCTTATTTAAACCGACATACAAAAGGCTTATGTGTAAAGTAATTTAAATACAATTTTGAACATGAGCTATCGTAATGGCCAGAAAAACATCGATAGTAGTATAGTTGATTTCAATCATACAGGGTATCCAAAATTAATTTTTTAAAAAATTTTAAATGTCACACCCTGTATATTATTGCATCTTCAAAACCCCTTTCAATTCCCTTAAACGTCAGTGTACTTCCAATTTTTTGTTATATTTTAGTATTTTTTTACATACATATGTGTATGTAGCCATGTAATTCGACTCGATTAGTTACAGTTGAAAACAAGAAATATTTAACTGTTAACAGTGGACATTAAAACAATTATTTGTTTAAATTTATTATTGTGTTCCAGTATATTAAATTAAGTATCTATTGAACCAACCTTTTTGAAATCTAATTTTAAAATTTCACGCCGGTAACTTTCAGTGCCAAACTATGGAACGTCTGTTTTATATAGTTGGAGTTAGAATTTCATTAGATGTCGAAATAAATTAGTTAAGAACACAAACATGATAGGCATGTGCAAAAAAAATTCAACTTTAAAAAATCTTAACAAAAGTATGTTACTTATACATATTTAAACAAGCCTGTATTCAAAACTAAAACATTGTTTTTCAGTTATTTCTACATTTGTTCCGAAATTGATTAAGAAATCATTTCCAGTTTACCCTATATATATAGACGAGCAAAGAATGCGAAGCATTTCGGTGCTTGAGAAGCGCCATCTGTTTGTCACACATTTTAACATGATTATGATACAGAAATAGAAAATTTTACATGAGTAGCTTTTTAGTTGTTTCCAAGATTTTTGACGTCAGCAAAAAAATTGTTTTTTCAAATATCCGAAAATACAGGGCTCAGACAAAAGGTCCGTTGGTGGAGATCATAAATAAATACAAGCAACTAACAAAAAGTATATTATACACAAACAAGGTGGTGAAGACTATTATTATTGACCGAGCGGAATAAGGTGTGAGGCTTATATAAATGTCATCGTCACCGTGGTGTATATACAATTTTTTCCAGAACTACCCAAATTTAAGACAAAAATAAAAAATAATTGACATAGTACACTATATCATTACTAAAATATTACTTACCAAAGGATATGAACTTCTTTATTGTTGTTATCAGTCACGTAGCTATAGCTTTTACATGGGGAGGGTTTTGGTTTTTTTCATCTGATAGGTTTAGAAGGGGAAAGCTTTATTGAAGGCTCCGCCTAAGGCAAAAAAAATCGAGTGACACGACCTAAAGCAATTTTTCAAGTTCAAGAAATAATGTTTTTTTTTTAATTATTTGTTTGACTTGGCTACATCTAAAAGTATTTTTAAACATCGTTTTTCGTTTTGCCCCCTACTGCTGAAATGGTTATAACCATGTATATATATTTTTTAAAGGAGCCGTCCCTTCGCCAGCACCACCTCAGTCTCTTGGGCTTATTGTGGATTGTCCTAACATTCTGACTACAGCCTATTCAGCCAATCCGTTCCCTGTATTAGCTCATACAGGTTCTTTACTCGTTGGATGTAGAAGTCTTCTGGAGTCATTTGGGGTCTTCCATTTAGTTTTTGCCTCCTGTGGTCCAGCGTCTCATAGTTGCATACTATGTACAGAGCTGTTTCAGTGTCCTTTTTGTATCTCCTGCATGTGAGGTCTCCGTTATACAGCCCTATTTTGTTCAGGTGCTCCTTTGTGGAAAAGTGTCCCGTAAGAAGCCCCGTTATGGTGCGTAGTTTGTTCCTACTCATTGAGAGCAGTTCTTTCGCTACTTTTTCTGATGGTTCTTTAATAAATTTCTTCCCATGTGTTTGCCTGGGCGTATTCTTCCAGAGTTTTATGGATTGTTCTTTTACCCACCCTTTTAACCATGACCCAGTGGAGCATCTGGGGTTGCCCACAGATGGTTCGGCTCCGTTCATCAGTGTTGACGATCCTGCTCTTGCAAGTTCGTCAGCTTTTTCATTGCCAGCGATTCCTTTGTGACCTGGGACCCATCCAGTGTTACACTGTTCCGAGTCGCCAGTCTTCTAAGTTCTTCGCCGCATTCCCATACCAGCCGAGATGTTACCTGTATATTAATTTGGGAGCACCTATTTTAAAAAGTGATAGATGATTGAAAATTGAAGCTTTTATTAAAACAGAAAATCAATCTCACAATAGTACATTGTTTACCGGGTAGGAAAAGCTTAACATTCCTGGACGACTGTGAAGATTGCTAAGTCGAGGCGCAAGCCGAGACTTAGCAACACAGAGTCCAGGAATGTGGCTTTTCCTACGAGGTAAACATACTATTTTTCCGCAAATCGTTTGAAATTCGACAGATATTGATTGATTTAAAAAAAAACCAAATAAATGGTGCTTTGAAATTCCTAATAAAATTACTTGGGTTACTATGGAAACGTATTGAGGTTGAATTGTCAAACTTGACGCTTATAAATTTAATTGCTGGTGTTCTCGAAAGTAAAATGATAAGTGATGATGAAATTTCCATTCCTGGGACTCCTCCAGAGCTGGTTGAGGCAGTGAATACTGCTTCATTAGAATTATTGCCAAAGAAATTTCTATCATTTATGTAGAACACTAACAACTGTACGGAAATATCATTTCCTTACAGTAAGGAAATGACATTTCCTTACAGTAAGGAAGTCCTGACTTTTTCTTCAAGAAATTTTGACAGGAATGTCAAAATTTCCTAGCGATTTGCGGAAAAAGTAAATTTAACCTCTACAGCTAAATTATTCACAATTGTTGAGGAATCTATTTCTATTGCCACATCCCGATGAATACTCATAATGCGGCAGTATGCTAATAAAAAATTATTGTCCTTCATTGTATTTTCTATGGGGAGGGTTTGAACCCCCAACCCCCCCCCCCTTATATACGTCCCTGGTTGTTATCACAATTCAAACACACAATTACGAAAGTAGTGGGATAAGATAATAGGAGTGAGTGGACGAAGAAAAATTACACATACTCATTAATGGGTAGACAATAAATCAAGTGAATCAATTCCAATATTTAGGTGGACCATGCATGAAAAATGAGGCAAGGCGCTAAAATGAACAATTTTAAATCAATACATCGACCAACAGCTACTAACTTTTGGCTGTGAATCGACTTGGGCCCTCATTAATTCCTTCTTTTTTTGGGTTTTGCTTAACAGCTCAAGAATTTGAACTAAATCTTCAATTTCGTATACCGAATAAAACAACACAAAGTTTAATACAAGAAACATGAATTCATTATTTAAAAAGAGTCAGAGGAGTACCTGAAAGAAAAAGACTGAGGGACTTAGATACAGTGTGTACATAAAGTAACGTAACTTGCTAATATTTCTTGTATACTATTCTTTGTATAAGAAAAGATCTAGAAGTACATTTTATACTGGACTTTATTGGAGAACGGCCGCATGATTGGTAGGAGCATTTGCAAAAAATGAAAGACAAATAACTGGTGAAGAAGTTTGAAATGCAAAAATACACATAACAAAACGCAGCTGAGTTAGCACAAAATATACCAGAATGGAACAAACTCGTACAACAATATTTACACCCTACCCTACACTAGAGGTTATAATGTCGGATAGTCAAGCAGCCATTAAAGCACTGAGCTCTTGTGTAATCAGTTCCAAAATGGTGTGGGAATGCCTAGGAAAACTCAATTAAGTAGACGAAAACAATTTAGTCACCTCACTATGAATCCCAGGACACACTGGAATAAAGGGATATGAAATAGCAGGGAACAAGCAAAGAGGGGAACTGAAATACCTTTCTGGGGGCCTGAACCCTTTTGCGGAATCAGCCCCAATGTAATATTGGAAGAAATAGGTGAAGCCGAAAAAAAGAGAAGATCTGACCATTGGAAAGATCTAGTAGGACTTATACAATCAAAGATTCTTCTGGGTGACTACAACCTGTTGAGATCAAATGAATGCAAAGTCAAAGTAAAACTGCGCTTAGAGTTTTAGCAGGGACCCTAACGGGACATTGTCGCCTGAATGGGCACCTGAATAAGCTCAAATAGTGGAGAAATAAGAATGCAGATTTTGTCACAGAGAAAAAGAAACCTCCATCCACATACTTTCCAACTGCACAGCACTTCAGAATCCTAGAGCACAGCACCTGGGAGATTACT
The DNA here is from genome assembly GCA_910591685.1 of Galerucella tenella. NCBI lineage: Eukaryota > Metazoa > Arthropoda > Insecta > Coleoptera > Chrysomelidae > Galerucella > Galerucella tenella. Next base: position 9,255 of record CAJUYH010002747.1, read on the forward strand.
GGATAGAAGAGGAACAATTACCTAAGTTGAAGCCTGCAGACATCCTAAAATTAGTCCGGGAAATAGGACTAAAGGAGCTACTAGTTTTTGAGACTTTCCTCAGAAACTAAGTAGAAGTGAGGGGGCACAATGGATCTTTTAAAACACAGGGAACGTCACCCCAAATGAATAAATACAAATACAATACAATACACTAGAGGTTTACATTTCTTTTGTCCGTATTATGTCCAAAATTACTATTTTGCTACCCATCATTATAGCTCTTAAGTTTTTTCACCTAACTTCTCTTGAATTGTTTGAATAAAAAATAACAATCATATTTTGTATTTCTCATTTCTCCGTCATTATCCCTAGGGATACGTGTATGACTTTAATCAACAAGCTCAAAAACGTTTTAATTATCGATAAAGCTCCAAAGATGTAAGCGATGGCTCATTCGACAATTACTATGGAAACAAACAGACATGAATAATATTTTCCAAATTGTTTTTCCACCATTCTATTGTCTTGACAAAATAATGATCAAAAAAAAGTCTTTTTCAATTTTTGTTGTTGTTCATACCAAACCTTTTTCTGATTTTCTAAATAATGTGTTAAGAAATTATTTTCTCCTAAGAGACATTTCTTCACAGATTAACAAAAATAGCTATTTGTGTATCAAACGCAGAAAGTAGTACTTTGGCAATCTAAACAGAAAGTTGTGTCGAGACTACCAAAGGACTTTCTGTTCGAAATACCCACAAGATTTATTCTACGATCACACCGTTGTTTGCACTTAGCAGTTTCCGGATTGCAATTTTGTCTACCTATGTACGTAGGCAACACTTACTACATTAATGTCAGATATATTTTAGGTTTCCCTATTTCTCATTAAATTATTACGGAAAATACTGTTGGATGCTTTAACATAATTAGCAAATCAACTAAAATATTTTATTCTACAGTTTATATTAAAATAACTACTGACTTTCTTTTATCTATAAATAAAATTAAGCGTGCGATCAAGTTACTTTTTGCTTAAGAGCGCCAATAATGTATGACAGCTCGCGGAAAACATCAACTTTGCAGTTGCTTTTCAAGGCACAAAAACGACTTTCGATAGAAGTCGTAGAAAAAATATGTTTTTTATAAATAATTTCTTTGCTCGTTAACTTGACAATTTGTACAATCAAATTCTAGCAACCGTTACTTATATTTTGATTTCTAGGCATTGAAAAAGTTATAAAAAAATCGTAATATACCAAAGTACCTAATAATGCTCTTCTTTTTTTGTATAAATATTTCAAATGTTATATTACAATGTATCTATACAGTGTTCAATTTTAGTTTTCAATCTTATACACTTCACTTACACTGGAAGCCGGAAGTTCAAAATTGGTTCTAATACAACACACCAAAATTTATCCAAAATCCATAAACCTATTTTGAAAAGAGCTGGCCACTCATCACTCATCACTCATTTACACCTGGTATATAAGTATCAGAAATTAAAGAGTATATTATGTTAAAAATTATCCAAAATATCTGTAATTGTTTCTTATAAAGAATTTAATTCCTACATAAATTGCATCTGCACAACACTGTATATAAATTAATCATAATTTAGTAACGATTAAATCTTGTACTATCTCCAGATCTGGCTGGATTGAACTGCCGAATATCACATTCTGCAAGAAACTTGATTATATCTATTTAACTCAGTAAAATTTTACTTCACTAAATTGTTATTATGTATACGAATCTTTATTTTTGAATTGTTTGGCGCGTCAGAGAAGCATAAAGAAGTAGGTAGGTACAATAATTTTTTATTAGCATACTGCCGCAACATGAGTATTCATCGGGATGTGGCAATAGAAATAATTTAGCTGAAGAGGTTGAATTTACTTCCGTGAGCATGATATTCTGTTTTAATAAAAGCTTCAATTTTCGATCATCTATCACTTTTTAAAATAGGTGCTCCCAAATTAATATACAGGTAACATCTCGGCTGGTATGGGAATGCGGCGAAGAACTTAGAAGACTGGCGACTCGGAACAGTGTAACACTGGAGTGGGTCCCAGGTCACAAAGGAATCGCTGGCAATGAAAAAGCTGACGAACTTGCAAGAGCAGGATCGTCAACACTGATGAACGGATCAGAACCATCTGTGGGCATCCCTAGATGCTCCATACAAGGTCATGGTTAAAAGGGTGGGTAAAAGAACAATCCATAAAACTCTGGAAGAATACGTCCAGGCAAACACATGGGAAGAAATTTATGAAAGAACCATCAGAAAAAGTAGCAAAAGAACTGCGCTCAATGAGCAGGAACAAACTACGCACCATAACGGGGCTTCTTACGGGACAATTTCCCTCAAAGGAGCACCTGAACAAAATAGGGCTGTATAACGGAGACCTCACATGCAGGAGATGCAAAAAGGACACTGAAACAGCTCAGCTGTAGTCAGAATGTTAGGAGAATCCACAATAAGCCCAAAAGACTGAGGTGGTGCCGGCGAAGGGACGGCTCCTTTAAAAAATATATATACATGGTTATAACCATTTCAGCAGTAGGGGGCAAAACGAAAAACTATGTTCAAAAATACTTTTAGATGTAGCGAAGTCAAAAAATAATTAAAAAAAAAACTTATCATTATTTCTTGAACTTGAAAAATTGCTTTAGGTCGTGGCACTCGATTTTTTGCCTTAGGCGGCGCCTTCAATAGGGATTTCCCCTTCTAAACCTATCAGATGGAAAAAACCAAAACCCTCCCCATGTAAAAGCTATAGCTACGTGACTGAGGTAGGTATCTACAGGGTGCGGCAGATAAACGGTCAATTAGAAATTTCTAGAGAACTAAAGGTATCTGAACTATGAAAATTGGCATGAAGGGGTTTTGAATAATGAGCTATTCAATGAAAATATTGCCGTAACCATTCTACTTCCGGTTATACTGGAAGTCGCACATAACTTTGTAATTTTCAATGGAAGACCCTGTATATTTTTGAATTTTAGGAATATTTACGTTATTCTGAACATTTTTTGTTAATACTTCCCTATACCTATCTTGAACCGTTTTTGAGTTGGAATGTTTTTTATATGAAAATGACACTTTTTTACCATACCGCTTAATCGTTTACACTGTGAAGTTACCTTTTTTATTATACAGGGTGCTGTCAAAATTGGAATAAAAACGGAATCCACAATCTTCGCGTAATTCCTTTTTTTCAAATGGGACACCTTGTATGTGATTATTAATTTTAGAAGAATACGTTGTCCACTATCGATATGTATTACTATTCCCTATACCCATCTCCTGTAGTTTTCAAATAAATCAGCTTTATACATTTTTGTCACAAAAAATTAATTTTCTTATAGGCTATGTGGCATTATTTATTGAGTTAAAAACACTCGGTTAAACATTGAACAATTATACAGATACTATCAAAGATAATAAGGTACTAGCTTGTTAATTCAATAAATGTTCAAAGTGTTGCCCATCAACTTCCAAACATTTATAGACTCTTTTAAGGATGAATTTGGATGAGCTGCAAAATATCCCTGGATGGCTATTTGTAAATCCTCATTATCGACATGGGTCTTGGGCTTATTCCTTTTACTTTTAAACTGACCAAACTGGAAACAGTTGTGTAGCAAACGTTTTACAGTTCTATGATTTGGTCGAGGCTTTTCAGGATATCTCTCCGCAAACACACGGCAAGTTCTGGATACCATTCTGTTATACTCACCGTGAACCATAATTAAATTTAAAAAATCATCATTTGTATATCCTAAATGTGCCATTATTATTTTGTTAAGAAAATTAAAGGCAAACTATTATTATACCTTTCACACAACGGCATACAACAAGGTGACTATTAAACATTAACAATAACTGTCATTTGTCAGAATATTCCATAGGCGACGGATAAATTAATTTTTTGTGACAAAAATGTATAAAGCTGATTTATTTGAAAACTGCAGGAGGTAGGTATAGGGAATAGTAATACATATCGATAGTGGACAACGTATTCTTCTAAAATAAATAATAACATACTGGGTGTCCCATTTGGAAAAAAGGAATTACGCGAAGATTGTGGATTCCGTTTTTATTCCAATTTTGACAGCACCCTGTATAATAAAAAAGGTAACTTCACAGTGTAAACGATAAAGTAGTATGTGGTGAATAGTTCCTGAGAAATTTAAACTTTTATTCAAATTACATTAGAGGATATTGAATTTTATGTACATGGTAAAAAAGTGTCATTTTCATATAAAAAAACATTACAACTCAAAAACGGTTCAAAATAGGTATAGAGAAGTATTAACAAAAAATGTTCAGAATAACGTAAATATTCCTAAAATATAAAAATATACAGGGTCTTCCCTTAAAAATTACAAAGTTATGTGCGACTTCCGGTATAACCGGAAGTAGAATGGTTACGGCAATATTTTCATTGAATAGCTAATTATTCAAAACCCCTTCATGCGAATTTTCATATTTCAGATACATTTAGTTCTCGAGATATCTCTAATTGACCGTTTATCTGCCGCACCCTGTATAGTGAAAACTTATCATTGAAAACATACTAAAAAAAATAACAGCGCTTTCATATTTATTTTGTTGAATTATATTTTTATTATTTATTATTTCAAAAATTCGGGTATAGGTACATCGAGGAAACGGCGCTACAGAACTCCGGGTTCAATGTTCATCTGTTATTCAGAAAAGACGAGCCAATTGGGAGGGTTGATTGCAGCAGGAAGAGCGAGCGCGTGCGCCCTACGTATTAGTGGCAGGCAGCGATCGCGAACGTTTCGCGTCTTGGTTATGTTGCAATAGATTACAGCACAACACCGTATAATTTATCATGTGTAATTTTCAAATATTATCATCGCCTTATCAACCTTGGACTGTAACCCGGAGCACGACGGTCCGAAGCGCTACGGTGCACTAATGTCGACTCTCAGAGCCAACTATTTTAGTCTAAATTGATTGCGTTGGTCCGTCCGTACCTAGTCAAGTGTTTTTACACTTCTAGTCCCGATTCCGCATTCGTAGCGGCTGTTTTTTTCTGTGAGTGTGGCTGAGGGGTGTCTTACACCACTCGCAAAATAAAACCGCCAAAATTCCGCGATCAATCTATAATTTTAGTGATAGTGATAGTGAGATGAGCTATAAGGACCGGGACTCGCCGATACTTCTCGAAAGTGGTTTGAAATCGTTCTTAGGACACCCAGGCCACAATTTTCCACTGTTAAACGGTGAGTTTTATACACCAATACATACATCTAAGTTATTGTTAGCTTGCCCTTTCGGCAAAGATCTTGCGCGTAGTAAATAGGTTTGCGACAAAGTTTCAGATAAATTATATACACTGAATTACTTTACTATACCAAAATTAGATGCCTAATTACTTGGTCTACGTATCGATATATATTTAAACGTTTAAATTGAGTATTTTAATTAATGAGTATATCATTTTGTATTTCGAACATTTCATTAATTTCATATCAATCTAATATCCACAGTCACATGTTTTATAGTAGGTCTCGCATGCGCACGGTAGACAATGTCACATTACCTTCGAGCATTGGCGGTCGTTTTTTGGGGAACTGTTTTCAGTTTATTTTCGTTTTCCATTATTATCTTAAGTGTGACGGCAATTTTAATAAATACGTTGAATGTTAACGGAGTGGATGATTTATAACTGAAATTAACCTCTAAACTTTTGTAAATATTTCAGTTTGATGCATGTAATAATTCATATATTCTGTAAACATTGATTATAATGAATGAAAAGTAGTATGTATGTAGTTAAATTTGAAGTCATATATTTTTTACAATACGGGATTCTGATAAATAAAAAGTGATTTCTTTTATAGGTAATACAGATATAATCTGCTGGAACAAATTTATATTCGAGTTCTATTTCCTTTAAAATATAACCTCACCTATTTATAAGATTTTCGGCAATCTCAAGTTACGAGAGAAAAATCTTAGAAAGTACCTAGATATTTTTCACTAGGTATTCCAATGGCAACAATTTTGACCGATTTTTTATATAAAACACTGTTTTCCACTGTACCGGGTGCTTGATTGACTAAGAAAGGTGGCCGGCGGTATCTCAGGAAGTGAAGTGAAGTCAATTGCAGGAGCTACAAATTCGTGTGCGTGTGCCGACTCTTTCATTTGATTTGCATATGCCGGCACATGTGTACGTCGCTCCTGCCATTTATTTTGAATAAACTTAACCTACCAATAAAATGCCAACAAAATTAGCCAAGAGATACACCTAGAAATTACAAGGGTGCAAGAGGGGGTAATTAATTAAAAAAATTGTGCATTCGTTCTGATGTAGGTAGTATATTTAACGATAACCAGATGGCGCAGTTTGAACAGTTAGATTTTTTCCGAATCAGTTGCAAATACTTAAACACGTGTTTGTCGCTCTTGCTCACTTTTTCCATTGATGATCGGCATACTCCTTCCCTTTGATTACATTATTTAGTTTTTTCTTCAAACTGTTGAATGGAAAAGCACAATTGCCACAGATTATTTCAATAGAGACTGAAATTCAGCAAAATTAGGTGTAAAGCATCTCAATATATTTTTTTCTTGTGACATATTCCTCTTAATCCAACACTATAAATCAAAATTATTTGTGGGTAATTATAACTTATAACTACTAGTGCTATGATTGTTATCGATGATAGGCCGAGTGCGCAGCACGAGTTCACTGACTGAAATAATGGAATGGCTCAGCTACAAAATATTGGTACTATATCATTTAATCATAGCGTTACCAAATCTTGTATCAGAAATGTGAATTATTTGGAATACTTGTATTGATGAAGTTAGAAAGATAAAACAAGAAGACGAAAAGAGTTCCCAAGTTCAACATACTAAGTCTAATAAAAAGAAGGATGTAGGTAACATGAAAGATGAACTCTTTGAACAAATACTGGTATTAAAATCAGTTAATTAAGTAATTAGGTATTTTATTTAGAAAACCTTTTTTTAAATTACGTACTTTGCATTTTGTATTTAATTACTTTAATTTAAAACTATTTTGTATTTCCATATTGAATAGTAAAGTAACAATGCATTTGCATCTCGATTTGCATTTTGTATTCAAATACTTTTATTTGTCACATCTCTGGTTTCTATGAAATTGATAAGTCAAAGCTAATTCAAATTATAAAAAAAAATTGGGTGTTAGTGTGTTACGGCTCCCTCTTTACCGCTGCGAGTTAAACCAATTAGAAATGTTTGGACAGAAATTAAACAGTTGAGAGAAACACTATTACATGAAAATTAGAAGATGTAGATGTATAAATATTGAGATGGAAATATAACCGAAGAAACATGACACAAGTGCATAAGTAACCTTGGTTAATGATAACGTACAGAAAGTGTGAAAGTAAATCATTTAATTATCAATGTAGATAGTTCTAACCTCGGTTCTAGTGATAGTGAATCAAGTACAAGAGACACTGATAACGATGACGACAAGTAACTGGTGTGTAGTTTCCTTTTTTTATCAAAGGAATTATTCTTATAGTACCTCGTGAAAAATAAAATTGAGAGTTGAAAATTTGAGGCTTTTGTCGATACGGAGAAATTAAAAAGCTCTATACTAAAATTAAAATCAATTAGGAATATTTTGTAAATTTTGAGTATAACTCTGTAATATGCAATAAACACCGTTAGTTAGTGTGGGGATTATTGTATTCCAATACTCCATGTACTTGCTGAAATCAACTATAATTATAAGGTTACTGTTTGACCACTATACTAATTTTAATACAAAATTTTCGATATTTGTACTTGACGAGAATAAAATTTCGCTATATTTATAAAAACACGTCTTCGGATTTTACATTTGTATGAATATTTATCCAGTGTGTATTTCTTTGAATATCTAAATATTCATACCACTATGCCACCGGGAAATTACTGGTTTTGTGGTTTCTTGTTTAATAATAAAATTTTAATGGAACTGAAATAATTTAAATTGGTTATCATTGCGGTATACAACGTAATTGATTCTATTTAAATAAAATTGAAACTGATTATTTCGGTGTATTATGTTACGAGATATCATAATAAATTGATATAATAGGACTTTAATTAATATACAGTGTGGACAAAACTGAATTGGAAATATTTTTTGGAAACTGGAACTGGTAAAGCCTCGGTTAAAGCAATAATTATCAAATAAATAAATAAATGTGTGTCGTTGGAAGATTGGACCATGAATAAAAAGGGCTGAAATACCCAACTAGTAATTTTACTTTTTAATGGTCGCGACAACGCTTTAGACACAAATGTCATGGTCGCCCAGTATATTATGTAAATGTTCGTGAAAAAAGTTTTAAATCATACAAAAATTAGCTTTGTCAATTTGATCATTTATGCTGATAAACTTCCTCGAATCTATTATATGCATAATTATTTTTTTTTGTTTCCACGTATTTATTTTTAATATTTCAGAAATATAAAAAAATAAGAAAAATTATACTTCCGTCACTAAAACCGCATCTAAAACTCGGGTTTGACATTCACAAAACGTCACTTTAAACACTAGTGTTTCAATGGCACGTCAGTCATTCTCTGTCATCTTGTAAATATAATTAAAATAATATAATATAATTGGGCTTTTTTCCTGCGGGCTGGAATAGTGTATCTTCTGTAATTTATATTTGACATTTTTTGATAATTTTGTTGTTTTGTGTCATTTGATTTTTCAATGGCACGTCAGTCATTGTCTGTCAGCTTGTAAATATAATTAAAGTAATATAATATAATTAGGGTTTTTTCCTGCGGGCGTAGAATAGTGATAATTTTGTAGCTCTGTCATTTGATTTATCGATGGCACGTCAGTCATTGTTTGTCATATTGTGAATATAATCATATTTTTTAATCAATGATATAATTAAAATAATATAATAAGGTTTGCTTCCCGCAGGCTCGTTCTGCTTCGCTCCACTCGTGACAAAAGTATCGTTTTTGACACTTGGTACTTAATGTACTAATTATCATGATAGTACAAAGTAACAAGCTTAAAATAATACATATTTGGTAGGAGTATGATAACTGATCCGTTATTGTGATTTGGGAAGTTTGCGAATTGGATTTAAATTATCCACTTGATTATCCTTTGGTACATTAAATAGGGCACCGTCAATTTTTTTGACTAGACTAGTACTCGCAGCTTCGTGAAAAGTGGAAATATTTAAATTTTTGTCTAAATGTTCGATAATAGAGAATGTCTTCTATATTGCCGCTTGGCAACTCTTTATTTTATAACAACTGTGTTACTGTTTACATATTATGGTAAAAATATCGTACTATAAACTTGTTTTTTCTACACCCTTTAAAGTATCTCTTTAAAGTATTTTGTATTTCACTAGTTTGTAGCGCTTAAAACGGATGTGAAAAAAAGTGCCATAACCTTGATTTTATTTCACGCTTTCCATAATGCCAATACAGTTGATTACTGCAAATCGTCCACTCGGGAAAAAATGTCAAATCATCTTTGAGCTTTGACAGCTTGTGACAGCATATGAACTGTAACTGATTTGATGTTCGCTATACGCTCGCTTGTGCATGTAATAGTCTTGTGCTGTTAAAGCATTTCCTGCATAGACACACAACTGCTTTTAGCCTACCGAATAATCAAGTGGTAGTCGGTGGAAACCTCCAAAAAACGTGGAGTTATGAATTTTCCGCACTATTTTTGGTGTTCATATGATTGGTTTTCCGGTAATCATACTGGATCTCATTGGGAAACTGATTATGGGCATATAAGTGTATTATTATAGTACAGGTGTAGAAATAGTAGTTTACCTAACTCTTGCTTAAAGTGGTACTTTTTGCTGATGCAGCAATCGCGTGCGGAAAATTCCCTTATCGCACGTGTTAGGTACACTATTTTTTCTACTATAGCATGCGGAAAAACCCAAAAGTTAACATAAAGAAACATTTATTTTTTTTATTAAAAATTATAGCAGAATTCTAATAAATTTCTTAATTCTTCAGTCATTTAGTAATCTACAACCATACAAATATATATTTTAAATATTCAAATGTCAGTATGCTCCCCAAAAACTTAACAAAAGTGACTCTTTCCACGCTAGTAAAAAAATATTTTATAACTGTATTATACTCGGTATTATATACACGTACAACAGTCTAATGCAAAAAATTAGGAATTTGGAAGTAATAATAATATACCAATGAAACAAAGCCGTAAAATAAATATATAATATAAATTAAGATAATCCATTTATTTAAAAAGTCTTGGCTTAAATACAAACAACGCTCCAAAATAAAGCTTTGAAAAAGAGGGATAAAAATATACACACTGGTTTTACCTATACCTTAAGCTCTGAAGCAACTATGTTGTTTCCTATGTAATTTATTGTATAATTATAATATTTTAAAGTGTTAAAAGCAACTTTAATGGTTATGTTTTATGAGACAGACTATTTTAATGCAATAACTTGTAGTTCGTATACGTTGGGCCAAAAACAATATTTATTATAGGTCGTTAAGAATAGAAATAGAGAAATTAATTTGACTTTTACAAATTTTCGACTTACTCGCTCAAGAACGCAAACATGTGTTTTCCTGCTTCTTACTGCCAAATAATTATATTTTTATTTTAAGTCGTTAAGTTAATTTCTTAGTTTGTTATTCATAATTAATGTTTGCTTATGAAGCAGAGGTAATTTTTGGTGTGCAATTTATATTAATCCCAGTTGTTGGTGGTTAAAAAGCAAAAAGAAAAGTTATAATATTAACAAAAATGAATGCTAGACTATTTCGATAAAATCTATAACAATTCTTTTCTTCAATTATACCGAAAATATTGTTGGATTTGATGAAAAAAATGAAATATTGTCAAAGTTTGAATTCATTATATTTTTATTTACAGAGTGTATCTAAATTCATGCGATAAAATTCAGGAGGCGATTGCCCGTATAAAATTAAGATGTATCTTTCCTAAAACAAAAAAACCTCAGCCCACCCCTTTCCGAGATATCATCCTTAAAAGGTGATGACTATAATTGAGTTTTTTTTTCCAAAACTTCAGTAAAGCTGGAAACTTAATTACAATTATTTATAGAAAAAGAGATTATTTTGAAACAGGTTAAATTGTTGGCTGAAGAGAAAATCTGTAAAATCTATTCTATCTACGATCACCTTTAAAATTAGGCATTTACGAAGCAAAAAAAATGTGTGAAATCATACATTATACATACGTTAAAAAGCGTGCGTAAATGAACAATGCTTTTTATATGGGACTTTCATCATAACACCCAAAAGCGTGCGTAAATGACCAATGCTTTTTAAATGGGGTTTTCATTTTAACACTCTTTTTTAGCTACGTGATTATCTAGTTGCCTTGAATTTAGTCGTTTGTTGTATAAACTTTTGTGCTGACAGTAAATTTGACAGAAGTGTCAGACATAGTGAAAAATATTTGTTACTTTAAAAAAAGGCAAATTACCCAATTTTATAATTAGTAATTTGAATAATTGTCCTCATTTCACTGTAAATATGAATTTAAATAATTAGAATTCGTTGTGTATATATTTGTTTATGGAAAATTCATTTAATGTTTTTTAACCCCTTCAGAGCACATTTTTTCTATTTTTTCTTCATGTGCTCGTAGATAAACTTTTGTATGACACTTGTGCGTGAAGTACTTTTGCGCACTCGTTGCGAAAAAGGCACTCGCTACGCTCGTTCCTTGCATTTTCGCAACTCGTGCGCAAAAGTATAACTTCACGCACTTGTATCATAAATAACTATTATGTCATACTAAGCCATTATTGTATTTTTATAGCCTAGTTACAAACATCATATTTTATGGCCCGCGAGGAAATAAAGACAAAAAATAGTAGGTATATTTTATATGGCTGGGAGTAGGAGGCGCTTATTATTATTATTAAAATTATTGTTTTCAGTTGCTCTGAGAGCATAAGGATCCCCCCCGCGCCGGTGTGGGGCCCACACCGGCGCGGAATTTCGCTGCCGTGACCGATGCGAAATAGAAGCGAATCGATAGACATGGCGTTATACGAACGTGTCTACACCAATTGGCGCGGAATTCGCCACGGTCGCGCCAAAGCAGCGTTGTTATCGTAGGACGCTGCATTCATGGTTTCTTGCTCTGCCGCTACAAATTCGCTCGGAAGAAATTTTAAAGAAATGGCGTTGATTACAGAGAAATTACTTATTGTTGTGAAACAATATCTGGCGATATTCGCGATACTAGCGTTTTTCGCGCGAAAACTTCCGCGCCAGTGCTGGAGAACTTTAAACCTCATGTGAGAGACGGATGAACGTCACGAACAACATTCACTGCCTCAACCAGCTCTGAAAAAGTCCCAGGAATGGAAAATTCATCATCACTCATCATTTTACTTTCGCGAACAATTAAATTTATATGCGTCAAGTTTGACAATTCAACCTTAATACGTTTCCATAGTAAATCAAGTAATTTTTCTACTAATTTTAAAGCACAATTTATTTGTGAATGAAATTTTCTCGCGATTTTTTCAAAATTATTTAATATCTGTCGAATTTTAACTACTTCGCGGAAAAATATTATGTTCACCTCGGAAAAGCCACATTCCTGGACTCTGTGCTGTTAATTCTCGGTTTGCGCCTCGACTCTGTAATCTTCAATGTCTTCCAGGAATTGGTTTTCCTATTCGTAAACAATGTACAATTACGCAAAATGAAATAATAGGGATGATTTGGATACTGGGGTAATGCAATAAAAACGCATTGATTTCAGTAAGAGTTTAAAGTTCACGTTTTGCTGAGAAGAGACAACCAACAAAAAAGAGCTTAAGGTACGTTTTCCTCGACATTCGCAGGTCGCTAACGACTGCGACCAAAGTAGCAACGATTATATTCGTCGACGAGTTTTGCAAAGAGATGTTTTCTTCCGATCGGAGTTAAATATTCGTCAACAAATTTCATTTTATAGCAGTCGCTTTTATATTAATAATTATTGTATTATTATATTTTTTTGCCACACCTATGATAATAAAATAAATATTTCCAAACAAAGAGTGATTTTAATGCTTCTACATTATCAGACTCAAAATTTAAATTTGCTTCTTCAATTAGCACTAGAGTCTGAAAGGAGGCGGGAAAAGGTACCTACTGCAATGTTTAAAAATGGGCAGTATGAAAGATTTCATTCTATTTTGATTAATAATCATTTAGTTGATAATAAATCAAAATTTTAAGAATATTTCCGAATGCAACATAAACTTTAAAACACTATCCCACCTGGACGATCGTCACGAATCAGTCGCTTGTCTGCTCCCAGAGAGGTCTGGTGACCGGCGACTGAGCGATTAGCGACTAAATTTGGGTACTCAGTAGCGAGTAGGAGAACACTCCCGTTTGAAAAATTGAATAGGTGTCTTGGCGAATAAGTCGTCGCTACTTTTTCGCGGCTACTATACCTCATTTAAAAACCAGGAGGAGTGATTTGAATTTAAGTTGGCAATTCTGTAGACCTCTGATTGGTCAGATTCAGCCCAGTTTCACACAACACTTTTTAATATTGACATCAGCTGATAGTTTTCATTTTTGATAGTTCTGACCATGGAGCTACTATTAAGAGGAGATGACACAGTCGACTATCTTATAATAGGAAAGTGGTATCACATGAGTGACACTGTGGTGTTAGCAATATGGCGTCGACGGCAGAACCAAGAACCTCTTTTCACAAATTTCAACCACATATCTCTTATTGATGGAGTTCTAAGAAATCTACAAACATTGAATATAATATGAAGTTAAATAAAACTTATTGAAGCACAAAGAAATAGATTCCAGTACAATCCTGTTTCGATTGTTTACTAACCTATGATATGTTGTTCCTGATGATTTTTTCGTATTTACACTGTCTCTACTTTTACAACTTCGTGAAGCACAAGAAACCATTATTGTTCAATTATTAAAATAGAAAAAAACGACACTAACATAAAGGAAATAAAAAAATACCCAATTCACAACTTCAAAACAATACTAATGTCAAGTTGACAGAGAAGTGGTAGTAAAATGGCGAAACCGATACCACTTTTATGACAGGCGTAGCGACTCCTCTTAATACTAGCTCCATGGTTCTGACAGATAAATAAATAAATGGATGAAAAACCAAAAGTATTCTCAAGCAGTGGGTACATTATTACTTTACATTTTTTTTAAAGTAGTAAAGTCGGTTTAGCGAGTATTAAGGGAATACTGAAGTAGAGGAGCATTATATAGTGCAGAAAATATTGGTGGAATACCAGGACTTTTGAAAAATTGTGATGAGTGAATAAAAAATGTCGTTAGAAGAACAAAAATGTTATCTGTGCTGGACAAAATTTTGCAAGCTTCAAAGAAACGCTCAGACTTTCTTGAAACAAATAAAATTTATCTGCGTCACCTTTTGACGAGTCAAATGTAGGTACTATTTATTTGTTATATACATATTTGGGAAGAAATCGTCAAAGTTCATCGGAAGAACATGCCATGGAAGATATAAAACAATATAGAAAAGAATGGGTTTGGTAGAAAATACATTATTGGTTTTTGAAGTTAAAAAGAAGGAAGAAGGTATCTCAGAAGTATTTGAAAAGTGGTTTATTACACTTAATCCGGCAATATAAAGATAACTGTTGGAAATGTTTAAATTAATACTGCATATTGCTCTACAATGATAATAATTTTGTAGTATTGTTATTGCCAGAATATATTATCAATTGTCATATTCTTTTCAATTTAATTGTAATAAATATAATTAAAGTAACTTGCCTATCTGTAATTCTCCACCATCAACAATGACCATAATTTGTTTGTTGTCGATGTGAATCTGAATCTTCTTATGTTTGAATAAGAAACGAAACAGGAAAAAGTCTTACATTTTGTTCAATGCATAGGTACATCTGAAAAATATACTGCAGATCAGAGCAGAAATCGACTTATGACTAATGTCTTTGCTATCAAGGCATATTTAATATAATTGGAACACGACTGTTGACTACGTTTTCGGAACACACCCTTTAGTAACTAATCTGGTAACTTTTAGTGGTGTGAGTAAGGCTTTTCAAATTACTCCTCTTGGTTTTTAAATGAACTACAGCGACTGGCGAGTGTAGAGGAAAACGTACCTTGAAAAATGACTTGATCGTTTTACAACGACTGGTTCAGTCAAAAAGGTTAAACGAGCAAAGGCAAAAGTGTCAGAAGAAAACGATATGAATGTTTGGTACCATATACAAGTACCTACTCAACGCTAGTATAAGAAGTATAAGAGCAGCCATTCACTTATATACTACACGGAGTACAAGAAATTCTTAATAACAACAAAATGTATCCTTATCACATTCAATTGCACCAAGAATCACTTGAAACTGACTTAGAGAAAATGTTACACTGTTTTGAATGTGCCCTACAAAAAATAAATCAACAACATGACTTTTTTACTAACTTTGTTTTGGTGATTATCGAAATTGTTGAGTCAGCAGGCACAATATTATTCGACAACTAACCCCTACCACATTAAAACACATAGCAATGAATGAGTTTTACACATAATAATAGCTGTCAATTTTTGACAAAATAAGTCATGTTCAACTTATGGTTAACAATCTTATTCAATACTTTGAATATAATAATAAAAATATCTCGAATAGTAATAAATTTAGGTATAGGAAGTGATTAACAAAATTTGAAGTAGGTATAATATTAGTTTTCTTCGATAGTTATATAAAATACAGGGTGATCCATTTGAAAAGAGAAAATAATGGATTTGAATATTGAGAAAATCAATATTTTTTATAATGTTTGACAATAATTAAAAAGTATCTGATGCAATTGATAAATTATTGTTCCTAAGCTCCTTTTAAATTATACATATAGCGTTGAACTAATTACGATTATTATAACTTTTTAAATACAACCTTATTTTGCTGTAATGGGAAAGTGGAACAGATTTTGAATTTAATAGTATATTACGTAACGTGTGTGGTAAGGAACATTTTACGCACGAATGGAAAAGTTACGCACGATGCCGCGTAGCGGCGAGTGCGTAATTCCGTGAGTGCGTAAAATGCTCTACAGCACGAGTTACGTACTATACTTTACCTACGACCTACTTGTACTTGTATTTTTTATAAGTAGCATAAGAAATAACAGTTACATAATAATTAGAGGTGCTTGGTAAACTCCATCTCTATTACCAATGAAAGAAGCACATTAAAGAACTAACGTTTAATCATTATCAATATATTGTTGATAATCGGAAATCCATTTTTCAATTATAATCAACACATATACGTAGCCCTTTGGGCTTTTCATTGTTAAACGTGGCCATATCTAATGTTTTCAAATAGTAAATTTTGAATAAAATGGAGACGTCTATTGACAGTTGCTAAGATGTTGCTAGGGAAGCCGTGCGATTTACTTTACAGCTGTGCGTTTTTTTACAGTGCGTAATAGCTGGCATTACATTGATACCGACTGTGTGTTATTGACTGATTACAGGGGGGGTCGTAGGTAAAATGAAATACAGTGTTCCATTAAAAAATTTATAACTTTGATCTGGAACGTCGTTATGAGACACACTGTAAGATTTAAATTATAACACTTAATGTTGTCCTGTATAAAGTTATCGCAAATAGAGAACATTCATGCCGTCATCACGGAAAACATCCGGCTGCTTGGCATGGCAACTGATCACATGTAAGAGTCAGTAAACATCGTTGCTATACAAAACATTATTCTTGTTTCGTTTGTTGTTTGGTAAGGGGATTGTTGCTATGTGAATGAAGAGATTTTATTATAATATTATACTACGTTTAATAATTATTATGTGATATGATAGTTATAGTTCGACTTTGACTTTTAGGTGGTTATTTTAAGAATTTAAATAGTAGATAGTAAGTATTTTCAATACTTTTAAATGTATTTATGATGTGCCTGTACTGTTCTCTATCTGCATTAACTTACCTACGTTATGAGCAGCTTCCTGCTCAAAACACTGTGATCCGTTCCTCCTCAGTTTTGGCATAGCTATGGACCTTGATAATCCAGCAACTGCAAAGTATTTGCGCAATCATGAAGGTGAAACTTGTCCCCATGTCTCTTTACAAAACTTTTGATTTCTTCTTTTAGTGTTGGTAGTCCGAGATTTCTGTGGATGTCTGCTTTTGTTTTACATTCCATGGAACGTTGTTGGGGTAAGTCTGAATTTTATATTGCTGTCTATGGTACGACCCCAAAAACTTGATATCTCATTCGCTTGTGCTTTTTCCAATAGAGACAAAATTTATTTGTATTGTTCGTATTTTACGTTTAATTCTTTTCATCTTTTTGGCATGTTCTATATCTCAACTCGTACTGTTTCAAAAACGGGTATTCTTCCTTGGGATTGGAATGCTGCTCTTCAGTTTATTTCTGATTGGCCTGTTTGAGATTGTGATTTATTGTGTCCCCTTTTTCAGCGGAAAGCCTCGGAGACAAGTAGTTCTTTTAGACCTACTTCCCGAAGGAATTTAATGATATCGGTAGGCGTCATTTTAGGTAAGTGTCTCTCTTGTGTCCCAGGATTCTGTAATACTTTACATTTCCCAAGTATGTGAATGAAGATTTATTCTTCCTTTTCACAGAATATTCATTTTTGGGGCTCCGTACCCAAAGGGGAAAAACGGACCATAGTTATTACTAAAACTTCGCTGTCCATCCAACTGTCACCAGACTGTATCTCATGAGCCGTTATAGTTACGAAGTTGACATTTTCAAAGATAATATATTTCTGTTGCCGCTTTAACCACCAATACTAAAATAAACAATAAAAAAAGTAAGTAGAAACCACGTTTTTTGCTCTCTGTTTTTACGATATTGATACGACAACAGATAGCGGGCGGCGTGGCCTAGTTGGTTAAAGCTTCTAGAAAACGGGAGATCGCGAGTTTTTTTATTCGTTTTTTATTTAACGGAGCTATGAATATGAATCACAAAAGTAAAATCAATCAGCTAAAGAAATTATATTAGCTTCACTTGTATATGTACATATTTGTATGTATGTACATATATGCATGTTTTTATTATAGATAATGGTATGGAACCCTTTGTGCAACTCGCACGCGGTTTTTTTTGCTTCACTAGTTTGAGCTTTTTCAGTTGTTCATTCAGGCGGCAGTGCCTTGTTTCATTTCATACATCCAAAAAGGTTTTTTTTTTCATTGGTGAACCATTTTACCTATTTAAAGCATGCCTCAGCGTGTTTAAATCGAACTTTAAAAACGCGCGTGTTTTAAATATTTGCTACATACGATCATTGTTACCAGATTTCAAGTAACTGATAACATTATCTGTCTCTTAACCATTTTAATTAACAGGAAAACTTTGGATATACGATTACGTACGTCGGCATGTAGACTACACTGAAAGATAATCATGAAGTTTTTGCAAATTTTAATCTCATTTTTAACATTTTGCATTCAATATTAACTCTTATTTTCTCTTCCACTTTTTTCGTTTCTCCATCCCCTCCTTTTCTTTATCATTTTCTTTGCTTCTTTCTACTTCTCCTTGATTAAGTATGCATGATTATCATGGATATATCAACTGACAAGTTTGTAAATATTTGCCAAATTTATTAATTCGTAAAAATAAATGACAGCTTGGAGAGAAATGAGACTTCAGGTAATTTTTTGCAAAAGGATGAGAAAGCTCGTGCCGTACTATTGCTAAAGTCGGAGGCAAAGTATAAAAAAAATAAAGAAAAATTCCTGTAGTGGATGAAAATTTACCGCATTGAAATGCCGCAATGGAATTTCTGGCGAAAACATAATAATCTGCACTGATAGTGGACAAGCCCTATTAGCCTTGAACAGACAACATGTTATATCTAGGCTAGTACTAGAGTGCCACCAAGATTTAGTTGACGCCTCGGCAGATAACAATATTATCCTGAGGTGGGTTAAAGGGCACGACAGGAGTAAAGGAAATCGCATTGCTGATTTTTTAGCCAGGGAAGCCGCTGGACTAAAAATTCTTAGACCCAGTGACACCTACGGCCTAACTACTTCGACAATTACGGAACTAGCCAAACGTTACACCCATGCTCAATCCCTTAAGAGATGGGATGGAATCAAAGGATGCAGTTTGCCAGGATCACCCTGGGCGACCCTGGGAAGCTGGCGCCGAATAAATATTTTGCGATGACCAGGAAAAACCTACGTTTAACTGACTGGTCACTGTCAACTAAGGAAACACCTCCATACTATGGAGCTAGTGGACACACCTCTATGCAGGATATGTGAACAGGAAGATAAAACTGTCAGGCATGTCTTATGCGAGTGTCCGGAGTTATCGTCAATAAGAAAGTGTGTTCGGTGAGTCTTGGCCTACACCTGCCGATATAAAGGAGATGTCTCCTAGTGACCTGTCCACCTTCCTGAGAAGGACAGGATGGACAATGACCTAGAAGGACAAATCCTCAGGAGGATGTACAATGGGTCACATGTGGCCTAAGTGCTGTGAGCCCACACACTCACCCTCCCTACTCTACAGATACAGATACAGATAACCGCATTGAAAGCAAAAATATGGGGTTACTTTCAAGACATGGTTTGTAGTTATTCCTCTACGTTTTAGTCTAAGTAAATTGGTTTATTTTTCTTACAGTTTAAATCGTAGATACAGTTCTAATTCCATTTGGACTAAGTGGTCAATGTTAAAATTGATGATGAGAATATAATAATGATACAGATAGGAGTAAGTTTCATGAACTGGAAGCGTTTCTAAAACGGAAAAGTAAAGGCTATGAGAAAAGTATTCAGTCAGGATCATTTTTTCAAATTTTTGAAAAATCCTTTTAATCAAGAACAACTACTACAGGGAGGTAGGTAATGCAAAATGTAACGATTGGACGAGGTCCACAGTTGGAGTCAGACGGAACAGATGTCTGTTAACCCTGGCAAAACTGTAATAGTTCCCTTCACTAGAAAAAGGAAGTTGGAGGATCGTCCACCACTTTCCTACAATTGTGAGGTTATTCCATTTGCAGCGGAAGTAAAATATTTGGGGATTATCCTAGATAAGAAACTTACTTGGAACGCTCACTTGGAAAAAGTTATCCATAAGGTCAGACTATCTTTGTGGACATGTCGCAGGATCTGTGGAAAATCTTGGGGCTTGGGACCCAAACAAATCTATTGGATATATGTGATGATCGTTAGACCAATGATCACATATGGAGATGGTGGCCTGGTGGCCAAAAGCTTTACAGCGAACGGCCCAAGCAAAACTCTCTGGTTTACAGAGACAGGCTTGTCTGGCAATTACTGGTGCTATCAGCTCCACACCGTCAACAGCCATAGAAATCCTTCTGGACCTACCTCCTCTTCATATATTATTGGAAAGAGAGGCTAGATGGACAGCATACAGAATTGTACATATTTCTAAATGCAGAAATCAGGCTTATGCAGAACGAAGCAGAATACTAGCGGACGGTGAAAGTCACAGTATTCTGGGAATGATCTCTGACATAATGCCTCCAACAGTAAACTACGACCAGCCTTACACCGTCCTAATTCCAAATAGAAATGAATGGGTCCTCCGTAAGGATGGACTATTAAGAGCAGACAGCTGTTGGTACACAGACGGCTCAAAAACACCCTCAGGCTCTGGTGCAGGTGTATACGGGCGCAGACCTAGGACAGAAATTTCAACCTCTCTAGGATCCTATGCAACCGTATTTCAGGCGGAAATTTACGCCATTGTTTCATGTGTGGAGAGAGTGGAGCAAGCCAATCTCATACATAGAACAATAAAAATTTTCTCGGACAGCCAAGCGGCTTTAAAAGCACTTAGCTCTCGCCATGTAACGTCGAAATTGGTTTTAGACTGCTAAAAAAGACTCTCCTCAATAGGAGAACTAAATAAAGTATTGCTGGTCTGGATTCCTGGCCATTATGGCATGGAAGGAAACGAGAAGGCAGACTTTCTTGCACGTGACGATGCCGCACGTGTTTCTATCGGACCAGAACCTACAATTGGCATCGCAATAGGTTTTGACAAACAAACACTAAATACCTGGACAGCAAGAAGAGCTTTAGACTTCTGGCATAATTTACCAGGATTGGTTCATTCAAAGGCTTTTATACATCCTTCGAAGTATGTCTCCAAACAAATGTTGGACCATAGCAGGCATGACCTTCGTCGTCTAACAGGCCTTTTAACTGGCCACTGTCATCTGAATCATCATATGCTAAAACTTGGACTGTCGGAAGATCCGACTTGCCGTCTTTGTCTGGAAGATGATGAAACAGCAGAGCATATAATTTGTGCCTGCCCCGCCGCGGCTCGAATCAGGTATCTGATGTTTGGTAGGGTTTCTCTCTCGCCCTCGGACCTGAAATATCATTCACCAAATAAAATAATCGGTTTTGTTAAGAAGCTGAATTTGTTTGGTGAAATCTGAATAGGTGTGAGCCACAATAGACTCTTGCGAGTCGCAGTGGAGGGCCTTATAGACCCACTCACCACAAACCTAACCTAACCTAACCCAACCTATTTCAAGGGATGTAAAGGTCAATAACTTTTGAATATGAAAATTAATTGAAGATAGTGATTGACAAGAAGTAAAAACAGATATCTGTAAGAAATTTACAATTGTGGAAGAAAACGAGCTCTCTGCATTGGGTCTAGTCCTGTGCTATAATATTAAATTAAATAATTTTCATTTCAAACATAAAATTTTAAGCGCCATTTGTAAATACTGCTTTCATTGGTGTAATGAAGTAAGACGTACTAGCTCCTACACTCATATCGACCTTAAGCCGACCAATCATATAAGCGCAGTGAAGAAAAAACCCTTCACAGAGAGGATCTGCGCATGAGTCGTCCAGTTTCCAACCGTTTGTCATAGCTCTACGAATAAACCTATGTTAGGGGCTGGTACGTCATAGCACTTTCCATTGGTTCCGGATATTTTTCAGTTTTGAATTAATACGTTGATTTCAAAGCGTCAGGAAATCTGTTTAATATGATTTTGATACAATATATTTTCTGGACACTGGACATAATTGATTGAATGATATAAGGTCAATTCTATAAGATTTGGTTGAATATTAATGGCATGCCGTAGTTTCTGCTATTAGAAATGCTTTAATCTTGGAGTTCCTCAAGGTTCAGTTCTGGAACCACTGTTGTGAAATGTTCTTCACGATAATGTACTTAGACTTAATCTGGGTAAGGAAATTGGCATATGCAGACAATCTTGTTATAATTGCTAAAACAAAAAGCAAAGATTTATTAGAGGAGTTTATACAGTTTGCAGTTAAAGCTATAGTAGATAGGCTAAAAAGAAAAGGCTTGACAGTTGTAGTGCATGGAAAAAACAGAGAACATTGCTCCAGCAGGAGAATATAAAAAAGGAAATATGCAGTTACAAGTTACAAGTAGAAAATCAGTGGATCGGACTTGAAAATAAAATAAAATAACTAGGTTTATACTTAGAAAAGGGAGGGAAGTTCAAAATACACATGAAAAAAATCACTGTTAAAGCAGCCAAAATTTTAAATGACATCGAAAATAACAGCAAACCTAAGAGGAACCAGATCCAATAAAAGGAGAGTTTTAATGTCGGAAGTCTAATCTATAATGATTTATGGAGCTTCGATAGGTCACGAAGTACTAAAACAAAAAAGTATGAACTTATACTTGAAAAAATTAACAGATGAATGACAATGAGGATCATTTCCGCCTATGAAACAGCGTCGACTAGCTTGGTATTAGCCACTACTACGTGGCACAGGCTCTCACAGGACACGGGATATTCGGTGAATAAAAGTAAAATAGGCAAGGCATAAAACAACATTTTCTGGTATTGTGAAAATATAGATTCTATGCAACATACAATTCTTGAATGTGGGCGGAAATTACAGCACATGCCAAAAAGAAATAGGTCTCGATATCACAGAAAAATATGTGGCAGACTTATTATTGTATAGTCGGATTTCATGGAATGTAGTGATGGAAATGATAAAAAAATAATCCAGACGAGAGACTAAGGCAGCAAAGTAGATGGAACTATTTTGTCCAATCAAGATTGTTCTGTTAATAATTTAAAGATCATTATGAATGCATACAGAATAGTGGAATAGAGATTGTCTAATTCTTAACCATGCGTTAAATTTGCTTACAGAATTGCTCCCATAGTATTTCTAATTAACCAGCACAATTTGAAAAAAATGAATTTAACACTGAATTATTGTATCGACAATTCGCACATGTGGATATTATGAGTGAAATAATGTGTTGATTGGCTAAAGCCAATGCAAATTACTGAAATTGCGAATGTATTGGTTTTTAAAAACGTTAAAAAAATAATCGTGAGTTCTGATGACCAGGATATCATGAGAAAAAAGTAGTATAGAAAGCATTGTGAAAGTAAGTCAATAAATCTAAAAATTAAGTCAACGTGACTAACATTTTTTTATCGCGTCAAGGAAAGTATACACCTACGAAATGTTTGGTATATCTTAACATAATATATATATGTGTTTAGATTAAATAATCTTAATGTATCAACTCAAGGAAACTGTACCTACATCTATTATTTCATTCATACAGAAAATGAAAATAGTTGAGTGGAGCAATTAATTTTTTAAAACTAAGTCAAACACAGACAGGAGCGATAAAATAAACAACATAAATCTTTGACAGAATTTAAAACAATATACAGTGTGAATGAAAAATGTGTAGAAGTAAAAAATGTTTGGGATATAGGTTAATTGTAATAAAGAATTAAAACAAGTGATTATCGTATAAAATAGCTTTTATATTAGACGTACATTGAACAAGGAAGTGGCATGTACAAATGTCACTCTCGTGTCTTTTCTTAATGGTCTAATGTACACAGAGGCAACGTGGCGTGGCGCGGATGACGCTTTTAACACGTCTCACTGCAACAGGGATGCTGGCACGATTCACCGTCATTTCTCATGTTCCAACGATGCCACTTTCTAATCTCACGATTTTTTAATTTATTACCTCTGCTAAGCTTTAGTGACAATGTAAAGCGTATCTTTTCGGTGGTAAATTTAAACAAAATACATCTTAAAACTTATGAACTGATACTGGTAACGAGGAATCAAATAACTTTTGTTTCATTGGTGAACCATTTTACCTATTCAAAGCACGCCTCAGCGTGTTTAAATCGAACTTTCAAACACGCGCGTTTTTTAAAGTTACCATGGCAACATCAACAACTGACAAACGTCAAAACCTTTATTATTCGGACAATACTTAACAATTTCAATTTTATAAATGAAAATGGAAAGTACAGTTGGTGTTGTTTGAAATATTAATATTTCGATTTTCAAATCGGAGGAAATGGTATTTAAATACCATTTCCTAAAGACAAAATGCAAATTAGTTTGTGTTTTTCTCATATCCATGACAAGAAAAGGTATACTAGCTACACAGTTATCTGCATTTAGTTGTATTAAAGCACTTTCTTTGATTTTTCGTCTTTTATTATTGGGCTCCTTCAATATTATTTTTGTCGAATCCCATTGAATTTTATGCCCCTCTTCCCAAGCATGTTTACAAATACCTGACTTAAAGGACTCCCTATCTTTGATATATTTTTTATGTTTACTTATTCGGACTTTCAATGGTCTAGATGTTTCACCTAAATAGAATTTGTCGCATTCACAAGATATCTGATATATGCAATTTTTTGAAGATTGTTCTTCATTTTTTGGTTTTGTTTTTGTTAGTATAGATCTCAACGTATTGTTAGATTTGAAGCTAGTTCGAATATTGAATTGATTACCAATTTTCTTAATTCTTTCTAATAAATCACTAACATACGATATTGTCAAGTTTTTAAAAATTATTTATTTTTTCTTATTCTTTTGGGAATCAAGCCACAATAATGTTTTTTATTTTTTATTTCGACGTTTCGGTAGCGTTCCAGCTACCGTTGTCAAGATTAACTGGTAATAATATTGATAAAATAATTTTTGGTCCCTATCTGACACAACGGAAAAATATGACAACTAGACAATCAATAATATTTTGAAGTTTAAGACTACAAAACTTTGTTGTCAAATTTTATTAAGGTCCATTCATAGTAGATCACACCTCTGTGAAATAAAATATTTTACCTACGACCCCCCCTGTAATCAGTCAATAACACAATAACGCTACGCGGCATCGTGTGTAACTTTTCCATTCGTGCGTAAAATGCTACTTACCACACACGTTACTTAATATACTATTATTTCACATTTTACCAGAGGTGTGAATGGACCTTAATAAAATTTGACAACAAAGTTTTGTAGTCTTAAACTTCAAAATATTGATTGTCTAGTTGTCATATTTTTTCGTTGTGTCAGATAGGGACCAAAAATTATTTTATCAATTTTATTACTAGTTAATCTTGACAACGGTAGCAGGAACGCTACCGAAACGTCGAAATAAAAAATAAAAAACATTATTGTGGTAATGTCACAAGGAACTTACAGAAGATATTTAAAAATTATATTAGCTGAATTATTAATATTATTGTTATTATTATGGGGTATTAACAATGAGCCCTTCTCTAACATTATTGTGGTTTGATTCCCAAAAAATAAGAGAAAAAATTATCATTTATCTTGCAGCTGTTTATAAAAATTAAAAGTATTAAATGTTTTTAATTGCTTATCATCATTAAATTGTTCATGAACTTATTACAACATAATTATGTATTTCGTAATAGATGGTAGAAATATAATTTATGCAATAAAACATTGTTAAATTGGAAGTAAAAAGGACAAAAATAAAAATTTATATTAAAAATTTACCCGGTAACAATACAAACATCGAGTAGGTATAATTCGGCAGGACAATTTAATGTATAAGATATTTAGAAACATAATGCAAACTTTATTTATTAAATACTAAAAATAAATACAGCAGTTATTAATTCATACGAAGAATACTAATGTCGCTACGGGTGCCACAGTTAATCGTTGAATGTTGAAGTTAGTTCTTTGTCCAGATTACTTAGAAACGAAACACAGTTCTTTGCAGTCTTCTCCATTAGCTTTACAACAGAACTGTCAATTTAGCTGTCAGCAGTTTTCTCGATTTTTTTTTCCGGAAAATCTGCTGACAGCTAAGTTGAAGTTGTTAAGTAATTTCTCCACTTAAAATGTATATTTGACATACCACTTCTTGATAGCGATTGGTCAAAATTAATAGGAAGGAAATAATCGCTGTAAAAGTTGCAGGTAACTTTTGCCGATGTCATAGTGACAATTGCACTGTGTCATATAGGATATAATAATAAATTTTAACATGTACTGAATTTTTTTGGAAAAACAGTCAAATATTTGTTTTCTTCACAATAGTTATTTTCCTAACTAGTGCGGAAAGTGATACTTTCCCGCACGCGACTGCAGTTGACCCGAACGACGCGGAGCGGAGTTCGGGCAAGCGGTCAAGGGCGGGAAAGACACTTTACGCATGAGTTAGGAACATTACTTGTTCTACGACCGCATATACAAAAAAGTATACCAACCCATTTTTAAAAAGTTATTTTATTTCAACATACATATACAAAACTTCAACCAAAAACCATTAATTATTATGAATATTAATATTAGAAACACAATTTGTTGCAATTTGTAAATTACTTAAAATTGCCGGTCCAGTGGAGATATTTGGTGTTAACTGGTAAGTAGATGACGTCGATGAGGATGGCATCGGTTGCAGGTCACATAAAGATGACGATGAAGCAGTGCCGGATTAACCACGTAGCAAGAGTAGCAATTGCTACGGGCCCCCTCACGATAGGGAGCCCCGACTGAGCGTGATTTTTCAAGGGAAACGTATGAAACGTCAGACTCTCGGTACCCGCCTATTTCCATGGCGTAAATAAAACACCAAATTTCATAACTATAGATAGCAAATAAACGTATAGAGTATTTAATTGTTTTTCGCCACTTTATACTTAAGAACCCATAGCAGATCAAGGGCTCTTTGAAAGAATCTGCTACGGGCCACGCGCTTGCTTAATCTGGCACTGCGATGAAGGTGACGGCAACGGTTTCAAGTCATTTGTAGATGGAAGAATTTTATTTGATATATTTTTCTTATATAAACCTGGGTGGTTTGATAGTTGTTTTGTGACACTACTTCAAAGAATGTACAGGGTTAGATCAAAATATCTTCATTATTTTGTATTTTCAAAAAATTAAAAATGCAACAAAAAGCTAGAAAAGATGTAGATTTTATTTTATGACTATCTCGTAAATATTTATTCACCTGTTGTAACAATAGTTATAACTTCCGAAGTAAAAAACTAACTAATAAGGTCAAAATTTGCATAATATTACTTTCCCGCACTAGTGCGGGAAAGTGACACTTTCAAAACTAAAATGCGTGCGGGAAAGTGGGTTGAAACGTACGGTCGTAGAAAAAATTATTATCAGTTTTAATCTACTTAGTAATTTACGCGAGAATTTTTTTTCTCACTTTTTTTCTTAAGTAAATATGTGAATAAATTACAACTGCATTACTCCAACTTATCTATAAAATGTGTTGACGTCGTTTCCACCTGTATTTGTGTATTCATTTACGCTCTGTATTATCTACTTCTCAACATATCGTAGAATTTTAGATAACATACAATGATATAATCGTTGATATGGCAATATGGAGAGTAAGATAAGATGGCTTCATAGAAGTGCGTAGAAAACAGCGTAAGGATGTGCATAAAATAAGTGACTCAGCTAAGAGAATTATTATTAACTAGTCTGTTCTCACGATGTGGCTATTTTTATGTCGATCACATGAGTGTTATTTTTAACAGTGCTTTTTGACGTTTCAATTTTATCAGCGTCCTTTCCATTTTGTTTTCCTTTTTCGATCCGTTTAGGAAATTTCAAGTCTCATATGATACGATTTTTAATCTAATAAAATTGTTAGTTATTTTATCCTATAATCCAAGACTGAAGATCGTTCTTCGGAGTTATACTAAGCAGCTTTAACTCTTCAACTCCCTCTAATGTATTTAAAAGAACAAACCGATAATTGTCGAATTTTCTACTGAAATTATTTACCGAATTGCAAGGATTCCCCATTGATCTGTTGTCACTGTTTATGAATGTATTCAAACATGTGAAGTTGGTGTCTAACTTCTTATATCTGACGTGCCAGCCAACATTCTTCCAGTATTATTTTTCAATTCCAAAAATAATATACAACGCTTTTCGCGATACGTTAGAAAGAATCTTTGTCCACGACCACCTAATAATAAGTCAATATTTTACCTCCTAACTAACGGTATATGGTACCCATATATCAACTGTCGTGAATTATG